>PNEQ01042219.1:0-44350 GCA_003012365.1 Medauroidea extradentata
CTTTTGTATTATCTATTTCACACAGATAATGCGGCAGCCCATTCCATAGACGCGATGCAGACACAGTATAAGATTCAGCAAAGAATTTTGTTTTGTGACGCGGAATCAAAAGCTTGTTGCAATTTTTTGATCTGGTATTGACATCGTGCAAGGAATGTAAGTAAGAAAAGCGGTCATATAGATAGTGTGGTGTACAGGTATATATACACACACACACACACACACATACACACACACATACACACACACTATAAAGAATGTGTCAGAAAACGCGTCTTGCAACACAAGTGTATGCAGTAATTAAAATAAAAAACGAGGCAATGCATTTATAAGTGAGCGAGAGATTTTGGTCAGAGCTTAACATCGAGGTATTCAGCGCTGGTGAGGGGTGACATGTGGTGAGTGTGGAGCGGAGCCGGAAGGAAGGCGTGGAGGAAACGGGAGATCTCAGACCAACGGCATCGTCCGGGACGATTCCCACATGCGAAAATCCGGGGACCGATGCCGCCGGGAATCGCACCCGGATCGCCTTGGTGGGAGGCGAGAGGTCTGACACCTCGACCACAGCGGCCTCAATGCATTTATAAATTGGCTGTGTTGTTTTCGTAATTTCGTTCTGTTCAGTTGTTATTGTACCTTCCGCGTTGATTTGCCAGTTGGTTTATTTTTAATCATCTATAACTTTTTAAATTAAATTTAATAACGTCTTTATTGTTGGCGCAGTTAAGGCGTTGTCGCATTTCTTACACTGTGCCGTGTACGTAAGTCTTAAGTGTTACTGGATAAGTTACGTTTTACACAATAATTGCTTAGACAACAGTCAATCAAAGATAATAGCAGTTTTATCACAATAAGAGTGTATATTACATTGGTTTATGATATAATATAATCAATTACTGGATGGTCTAATTTAGCACATCGATTACTAATTTAATACTTTGATTTATATTTGATAGGAATATCATTAGTGAACTACCATCACAATAATGCTAGACTTTAAACAGTTATAATGTAAAAAAAAATAAATTTGATAACAAAGCAACAACATATAATGTTCTTAAGCGTTTGTGTATTTCTCAGTTTTCTGCGAGTTGAAACCAGAGAGTTGTACGCCACCCTCTGCGAGAATAATGAAACGATGAAGCACAGAGCCAGCTACTATGGTCGGGCAGTAGTCGCAGGCAGACGCACAAAGCTGCGTGTGTGGAGCTATAGCCGGTGCTGTCTCGTGTCGTCCGGGAGGTGAATGTCCCGCCAAGGTCGGCACGGCAGCGTATCCGCGGCCGTCTGGCATCTCACTTGGGGATCGTCTCCTACACGCACAGCGACGAACTGGGGCACTGCCAGGTGTCCCGCAGACCTTACTTCGACACTCTGGGGGTCCACACGCCGCCCGCTGACATACGCCTAACCGTGGAATAACAAAGGCGCCAATGCGACCCGGACAACAAAATACGCCAGTCAATCAACGTCGAGGCGGCCGTACTGGCGTCACAGAAACCTCGGCGATGATTCACTAGCATCCTAAACGTTTTCGCGGAAAGATTTTCAACCAACATGTTCCATTGCCTTACGTTAGCTCTGCATCTCTACTTCAACGATGTTGGCAGCGTGTATTTACACGACGTCTGTCAAGCACATCCCACTAAGTTTTATTTTTTTTATTTTTAAGGAATTTTTTGATATCCCGTTCTGCCCCTCTATCCCGTTTTTCCTCCATTCCCACAATTTTTTTTTGCATAAACCTTCGCGCGCGGACAAATATTCCGCGTGAACTGTTTTTAAAACACGGGAACAGAGAGGGATTTTCGAATGCGTAATGTATATGTATGTATGTGTATATAAGTACACATAAGTATACTTGTTTGTGAAGTGTAAATTATAACTAGGGCCACGATTTTGTCGCAAAAAGATTTTTGCCCCACTTTGTTTCAGTGACTCACGTGCACATCGACAGTTCTGTTTCAAGGTTATTGGCAGCGTGTCTTTGTTCAGACACGTTTCTCATTTTAGTGCACCAATCAGAGTAAGATTATTGTGAGTTTGTACGTCTATAATTTGCCAAGGCCAGTGAGAGTAAAATCATCCAACCACAGACGACGTAGCAGAGCTGCAGGTGTGCACATGACGCATCGAAACCAAATGTTGCAAAAATCTTTTCGCCATAAAATCGCGGCTCTAATTATAACTAGCGGCCAGAACTGTAAGGGCGACCTTGATGCGCGCATCAAATGCCGCATCAGCACGAGTCAAGCGCCGACTACAGTGCAAGATTCCCGCCGATGCATTTTTGCTCTAGGGCTTCAAGCGGTGACCTTGTGATTGTATTGGTGGAATGTCTGCAGCAACGTTCAGTGCACGTTTTTATCAGAGTTTCACGTGCATCCAATTAGTACATTGTGAAGTACGGCAGTCTGTAAGGGACCGTCTTTTTTTTTTTTGCCGACAAATCACAGACGCGTGGTGTTGTAGTTAACCTCATTCTGACTGGTACGGTCAAAAGAGAAACGTCTTTACACAAAGACACGCTGTCAAACAAAAATGAAGCAAAGATGCAGAGGCGCGCGTAAGGCATTGAAACAAGTTGTTGCAGAAATATATTCGCGAAAATCAGTGTCCCTACGACGTGGACACACAAATGTACGAAGACACGGAGTGAATGAATGAAGACTTCAGCGCTGGTGAGGGGTGACATGAGGTGAGCATAGATCAGCGCCGGAGTGAATGGGCGGGGGTAACGGGAGATCTCCGAGAAAACCCGCCGACCAACGGCATCGTTCGGCACGATTCCCACATGCGAAAATCCGGGGATCGACCCCGCCGAGAATCAAATCCGGACCGCCTTGGTGGGAGGCGAGAGGTTTGACCCCTCGACCATCGCGACCTCCATGAAGAATGGAATATGTTCGGGTGAATAAAGACACGTGTCGTCAAATAATACCACAAGTATATTTTCACGAGACTACTAATTAACTGCAACAATCGAGAAACTGTGCGACAGAATTCCAGCACTCTAGATGTTTAGCGGAGATGTCATTACCCCTCGCCACCTTTCTTCTCGCGTGAAGCCTATGCACTGCTCCAGACATCGAGGTGGACATAGATCTACTGGACTCGCATCCCGAAGTGCGCAAGTTCGAATTCTAATGCGATTATCACAATTATAGGTTTCCATAGTTCTCCGAAATAGGTTGGATTCAGGCTGACATGGGTTTTAAATACCGCATTGACAAGCGGAAGCGATAAGGGCGACACAGCACGCGCATCAAGTCTTACCCTATCCTCTAAGTGCAAGTCACTAACTGGCGTGCAGTAGTCTACTCGTCGACAACGCGCCTCTATGACACTTTTAGTGGCGACCCTGTTAATTTATGACGTATTATCAAAGGTGTATTGTGCACAACTATACTTTTAAGGGATTCTGCGGGCAAAGTTTACACATCCTTAAAAACGTCCATTTTCGATACACGTTGCTTGCGGGGCTGAAGTCAAATTACAGGGTTTTGCTACTTTAATAATTCTAGTGCCAGAGAGGCTCATTAAGTTATGTTGGCAAACAGCAAGTACGGTATTTCCAATAAGCCATCGTTAGAGACCCGAAAAATTCGCGGGTTCAGTGACTTGTAGGCTAGACTCCAAGAATATGTGTGAAATCATGCAGACAGCAGCTGTTTATTAGCTGCTCGCTAACACAGTGAAATGGGACAGTATTCAGTTACAGTTTTATTATTGGCTCAGCTACTTCCAGGAAGTGTCGAGTAAGTCAACGGCCAATTGTGAAGAGTTGCTAAAACTCTAGCTAGCGCATAAAAGAAAACGCGAATTTTTCAGGTCTCTAGCCATCGTAAATATATGCTAAGTTCGCGATATTATTTGTGAACATATTAGACTTCATCGGTTTGAGCATCATTAACACAATATGTGATACCATTGGCCACCGGCATTTATGTGATGTCTAGAGAGGGTGGTCTATCGCGAAAATGATTTGTGCCAACATAGGCTACCCTTGAAAACACTGTAGTTAATTACAACACATATGATTAGGTGATGTACGTCTGACACAACGTAGCTGTCAACAAACCAATCATAGGCATCAAATATTACAACAGCGGACATCAAATATTACAACAGCGGCATTCTTATTGGATCAGCCAAATAGGGCAACGCTCCACATAAAAGCAAAAGCCACTCATTTTTTTTTTGTAAGCTGAACGTGCGTTGAAACCCAGCAAACAGTCAAGTTTTCCCGCGATAAACCATCATCTTTAATGATGTCTAATAGCAATATGCATTTGATAGATTTACACGCTATTTTCCGCCCTACAGTGGAAAGTATAATTATTGACCAAAATCGTTCCCCACTGCAAGCCACGGCACTGTATGCTCATGGAAAACGTCGAGATAGCAGACAACAGCTTGCAGTCTGGTTGCAGTAAGAAATATAACGAGAAATGTGCAGGTCCCTTAGAGCCCTGCGAATTTCGTTTTACTATTTGGCGACAGATTAGAATCCACTACACTGTAAAAAAACTTCCTAAAATGTTTAGGACGTAATTAACCTAAACGCAGTATGGGACGGCTACCATACTTCCGTCTTGTAAATATGCAAACTTTTACACTTGTTACAATACAAGTCTGGTAACTTTTTGTATACATTTGACTGTTTCATTAAAAAGTTTAAGAATGGTACCATGGATGTCAGGGAAACTATTCTACCATACCTACTTTCTTAGCGCACCTATACGCACTTGTGGCAAAGTTACAAACTAATTTTTACAGTGTAGCCTATGCTCACCCGATCACATTCCTCGACGTTATAGTTAGGACCCGGTAGTTTTCGCAAAAAGATTTTTGCCCCATTTTTTTTTTTTTAATTCCTTACGTGCATACCCGCAGCTCAACTTCATGATTATTGGCAGAGTGTTTTTGCACAGAGTTATTATTTATTTGACTGTGCCAATCAGTACATGGTTAACTGTGACACAACACGTCTGTGATTCGCGGGTTTAACCTCCAGACGTTGTATGTTACGGCATCCAATCACTCCACAAAGCAGGGATGCAGGTGCGCGCGTAAGGCACTGAAACAAAGTGGTGAAAAATTTTCCTCGAAAACTACCGGGCCCTAGCTATAGTTTCCCGGTCTTCGTTTCTTTGTGTGTCCGCATAAGAAGACAGTGGAAATTCTACACTCGTTCTCAAGCCATTCAGGCGTACCACACAATGACGGCCAACACAAGAAGTCAAGTAAGTACACATTAACTTCGAGTCCAGTCTGCTGTCACAGAATATTTAGGAATACAGAAGTGAAATAGCCGGTAGAACGGCAAACTCAGTCACACACTTAGGCCCTGGCCAGCAACATGGCGGAAACGTCTACCGCCAATCAGCGTGAGGTGGCTGTCCTGCTAGTAGGCAGCCAGGCCAATAGGAAACCTGCCGTAACATGCAGGAGCCAAACATACACGGGGCTGGTATCAACAACCTCGCCCAGCCAATAAGCGGCGAAGTTCGCCATTATCAAACGAGCCGCCACGTAATTTCACATCTGTATTACTATCTAGTCTGTGCTGCTGTCTGACGACAGCGCGAAATTTACGATCACCTCCTAGTCATCGTGTATCTAGTGTCGCCTCGCTGATTGTACGCGCCGCTGACGGACATGTGGCGTCGCTGAGTGACGTAAATAGCTACGTCACAAGGAACACACAGTGAACGGCAGTGTTTTCCCGCCGGGCGCCCCAGCGACCCTGAAGACGTCTCCTATCCCACCTGCCAGGGCTGTCGACGTCACAGCGCTCCATCACACTTAACAATAGGACACTTCCGTGTTCACGTCACAGTAGGCCTACCACTTGTAAGCGCCGTGCTCTGGGAAATACCTGTGTTTCCAACTACTTGTCTCAAACCAACGTGTTCCCTCGTAGCTGGAGTGGAACAAGGTTCAGCCTGTCAATGGGGCTCGAAACATGCACTCTCATATTTGAATAAGGGAAAAATTAAAATTTCGAGGAAAAATGCAGTCAGTCAGTTAAGTTGGTGGAAGTGTACCAAATCAACCCCGTGTTCCCGCCTTCTGACAGTATCACAATGCGTGTGGGAGAAGACCGGAGTGAAGGTTGGGACGGCTACTCGACTAGCGAAACATGCCTGTCGCCCGTCCGGCCCCGAAGAACGGATGAGGTGAAGTGAAATGAGTGCGGAGCAGCGACGGAATGAGAGAGGCGGGGGGAAACTGGAGTTCCCCGAGAATACCCGCCTGCAAACGGCAACGTCCGCCCCGTTTCCCACCCGCAATGGGATCGAAACCGAATCGCCTAGGTGGGAGGCGAGAGGTCTGAGCCCTCAATTACCGCGGCCCCTTCTAATACTACACAATACCAATTAAAATGTGATTTTCACTATTTTATCAGTGAATTTAATTTGCCTGGTAAATGCTTTACACTGACACGGGATTTTTGAAGCAATACTAGTTCACACAAGACGTTGTTAGCATTTTGAGGGCTTCAAATTAGGTGTTTCAAATAAGCGAGCGGAAATTTTTAAATTATAGTAGCTCACTGGCTTTTGCGTTTTATAAGAAAAAAAAACACGCAACTTTTTGCTTTGAAACGCAATTAGGGGAAAACTTAGGATTTTTTTTTTGCAATAGGATAACATATGCTTACTTCCATTTAACGTCTACAAAACTAACACTATTTCATACAAACATTAAATTACGCCTTAAGAATAAGTTTTCTACCGCGACAATATGTCCGACTAGCATCCGCCGACAACCGTCGTCCATGTCAACACCTCTACACTACTTTACATTCGCATTTTAACTCACGACGCAAATTGTGACAACCTCACTCGAGGAAAAACAGCAGCACCTTGTTCAAGACATGCATCTAGGGTACTTTCCCATCGGTTGTGGCCGCAGCTTGCAACTGTTGCTACGTCGCTACTTGAAATGTACGTCCATGCAAACAAACAGGTTTGAAATCAATAAATCGACAGCTCAACTCTTGAGAAAAACGAGCACGGGGCACTTTGTCCTGCTACTGCAGGCATTCAAGCCCAACAAGATATATTGCGAGTTGTTAATTACATAACATTATCTTCTTGGTTAATGAGTTAGCTTTCAAAAATTACTTTTCTAACTGGACTTAAAAATGCAGTTTTAATTGCAACTACGAAAAATTTTAACACATAAGAAATGCATAACGAATTAAATTGTGCCGTCAATTTCGATGTAAGTTTCATATCTCGACAGCAGAATGAGGATTTATGATTGAGTCATGGTCGGCCACCCATTATTCTATGTAACAAGTTGATAAATCTTCCACACATACTTCGGTTGATTGTCCAATCAGATACTTCCACGTTTGTTCTTGCTAAGGGGAAGTATGTCATTTCACTTCCGTGAATCGCTATGCCTTACCACTTTCTACGGTAATAATTGCGTCAAACGCTTCTAGGTGCGGTTACAGTAGGTATGGTATCCTAGACAGACAGGTAGTTATCCCGGGTAAGTACTTCGGAGTAGATGGCATAGAATCACCGCAGAACGGAAACTCCCAGCCACGACGCTACAAGGTTGGCACTACTGCGCAGTGTGCAGATACACGGCGGGGAAGTCGTGCGCAAGTACCTCTAGGAATGCGAGGAGTCGGAAGCTGTGGAGGTTTGCAGGTGTAAGGGGTGAGGGAAGGTAATGTAGGAGGGGCAATAGCCGTGCGCAATTTAGAAGGAACCTGCTAATTTCCTCCGCCCTCGCCCCTCGGCGGCAGACGAGAAACCATGCATGGCTGGTCGCGAACCTTCGCCGCACTTGTACCAGACCGTCACGTCTCTTGCCCGCTACGCCGACCTATCCCGGCGGCGTCAGGGGTGTCATCACTAACATTGCGATACTGTAGGTTGACGAACGATAAGTCGTTACACACTATTGCTAGGGACTGCTGAATTTCGCGAGACGAGTTTTGCAGCACTTTGTTTAAGTGCCTTACGTGCACACCACGTGATTACTGTGCAGTGTGTCTTTATGAAGAGACTACTCCCAGTTCACTGAGCCAATCACAGTAAGATTAATGCAACACCACACGTCTGTGATTTGCTGGGAGAACCCAACGACTCGTCAGAGTTAAAACGTCCAATCACTGGCCGCGAAGCAGACTGCAGCTGCGTAAATAAGGCACTGCAACAAAGTGGGGCAAAACTCTTTTCGCGAAAATCAGCAATCCTTAACTGTTGCATATGGACTACACAAATAAACCGTAAAAATTAAGAATCCATAAACAATATTTTCTTGAACAGAGAATACAGAATGATTTTGGTATTGATCCACATCGCCCAACTTAAGTCTGTGACCCATATATCTCGGGATCATCCAGTCAAATCGACAAGAAATATGGGAAATGTAGTTTTTTTGTTGAGGGAAAAGGAAAAATTGTTTGAGGGAAAGGGAAATTTATGACTTTTTTTATAAAATGGTCATTTTGGAGATACAAATGGCGACCGTAGCTGCAACGTCACAACATGGCTGGTGGCAGCTCCTAGCACATCTCAGGACCTCCTGCCGCCGAACTGCCACAAACCATACTACTCATGACTAAATTACAATTTAGTGGCGATTAAAATCTATTACAGTTTATTCCGCGTTTAGAAAGGGTAAACTTCACTCTAGAAACTAAATCCAACAATTTTTTATTCCCGTGAATTAGTTTATTGAATGAGTGAAAGAATATTAAAAGAGTCTGCCAGCATAATTAACCGGGGAAATCAAATGGTGATGTACGAAATACCTCAAGATGCACAGCTAAGATGGCTGTCACGTAAGTGTACTCGTATCTACAACAGACTACATCAAAGACGCCACTGCATTCAGTCATGCAAATATCAATACGTTTTACGATGTATCGTTCGCTGTCAGATTGGAATAATTTAAATGTTACAATAACTTTAGTTTTTTATTTAATTTTGTATGTTTTCACAATAATATAGCGTAGAATATTACACGGTGGACAGTTTTAATACAATATTAAAATATAGGCCTATTCACCGCAATTACGCAAGCAAAACAAAAAAAAAAAAATATTTCATTGATATAATAATAACAATTTAATAAATTCAAAAAACGGCGGCAGATGTGCAATCTAGAAGGTTCTCATTTTTATGTAATGAGTAGAGCCATAAGTTTGCCGGGATTTTTTTTTCCAATATTTTGTTCCAATGCCGTTACGTTCACATCGGTAGCTCTGCTTCATGGTTATTGGCAGCAAGTCTGTGTCCAGACAACGCTCTAATTTAACGGCACCAATTACAATAAGATTATTGTGATACCACGCGTCTGTGATTGGCCAGTAAAACGCCCCAAGACAAGAGAGAGTTAAAACATCCAATCACTGGCCATTAAGCAGTGCTGCACATACGCATATACGGTACGGAAACCAAATGGTGCAAAAATGTTTTCAGCTCAAAATCGTGACTGTAGTAACGACTTTGCTGTTTTGTAGTAATTTTTACTGTGTTGTTCAGTGGAAGAAACGCCACTCTCGCATTAACTCTACCACAAAAAAAAAAAGCCAAATAAATAAACTCACAAGACCGTCATAAATAATTCGCTAGGCGTGAAAGTACACACTTCCAACATATGCTATACCGACGCAATATGACACGGGCTGACTTATGTTCTGTCTAATAACATATCTTAAGGCTCAGTTTCAGTCACCATATTGAATTTTATTATTTTTCTCTTTTTTGGAATTCTGAGAAGAAATATGTTAAATCGGCGACTACGCCGCAAATTCTATTTACCTTGAACTACAATACAAGCATAGCAATAGAGCTATAGTAATGTATAGTTAAGTAGTAATTTGTCGGGCAAATTATGAATATAAAAGAAATTGCCACACGCATTGCAGCGTAATTATATGTTAGCAGCTAAATCACAACGTCTGTACTATAGCGAAATGTAAATACAATTTGAGGTATAAGCGCATATTTAACATTTTTCTTCTTAGAATTAAAAAAAATATATATAAAATTCAATATGGCGACTGAAACCGAGCCTTAATTTGCAGTACTGTCAGTTTTTCCATTCACTAAACTTACACTCCTACACTCACAAATTCCGGTTTTACTGCTGTTACATACACAATCGTCTGACGACTTGAGTCCAGGGTTCGACTACCGCCCGGGAAGGAACATGTACAATTGGCTCCCCGTGCCCAGTACTGGGTGTTGTGTTGTCCTCTCATCACCATACTGCGGAAGACAATGACGAATCACCTTATCACCTCGCATTGTTTGTCCTCAGGTGTTCTGGAGGTTCAAACTAGTCTCCGGACTGTACACTCATCATCACCACATACTTGGCCACAGGTTTCTGTTCATACTGGTTTTGATAGTCTATTTTTTAAATTCTGAAAGGAAGGAGATATTACCAAATTGTAACACAGAAATGTCGGAAATTGTTTGCACTGTGTAGACTATTTTTTTTTTGTTTCAAAATATAAGATTAACTAACAATCGACTTTATTATATTTTCTTGAAATCGATAACTATCCAAAGTTACGCAAACGTTTGTTTTGAAAAAAAAATAGGCTACATTATAAACAATTTCCAACATTTCTATGCAACGATTTTGCGGTATCTAATTGGTAGAGCCACGATTTTGTCGCGAAAAGATTTTTGCAACATTTTGTTTCAGTGTCTCGCGTGCAGCTCGGCAGCTCTACTTCACGGCTATAGGCAGCGTGTCTTTGCTCAGACACGTCCCTCATTTGACTGCATCAATAACAATGAGGCTACTGTGACTTAATACGTCTGTGATTTGTCAGCAGAACCTCAAGACGTGTGACAGTTTAAACGTCCAATCACTGGCCATGAAACAGAGTTGCAGATGTCAACATAAGGCTTTGAAACCAAATGGCGCAAAAATCTTTTCGCCATAAAATCGTGGCTCTACTAATTGGTTTCAGGATTTAAAAAATAAAAATTTACTAAAATAGCACAAATAAGGACCCATGACCTTAATAAACAATTCTACACTTTCTGGGGCACAAGACGAAATAAATACAATATATTTCATCTATCTAAGAAACAAGAAACAGACAGGCGAACCTCGACAAAGCTCTTACTCATTTACAATTATGTCCGTGAAGATAAAACACTCTAAAATTATTGCAAGTTTCTTTTGGGGGAAAAAAATTGCGAGTGTTAAGAGGGAGACGACGGCGACAGCTGAATTCACTACCTCCTTCCCCCGGCCGCAATTTCCGTAGGTGCGTGCGTGGTTACATCCGAGGAATTAGAAAATTTCCACACAGTGCGTTTTGCAATTGCTGAATAAGGACATCGCGTTGTTTCGCGGATAAATGCGGCAGCGAATCAGCTCGGCAGACGTCAACGTAAATCGCCTTGAATGTGCATGACGAGCTCACTTACAAGGAAATGCAAAAACCCAGTAGTTCCCCTTTCTATTTCCAAGGACACGCGATAAGGTGGAAACTAGCAACGTCAACTGGGAATTACTAGAGGCCCCACGGGGTTCGAACCCACGAGGACTCTTCGCTGAATGTGCCACGAAGATTTTATCGATACAGTTCTGTGGAAATTAGACGTTCCTACTGATATACATTTACAACTGTCATCATCCCAACGGGCATGATCAGAAACGTAATGTAAGGTAATTGGCGACAGGGAGGTCATAACAGTCAGTGTCACACAACTTGACACAGTGACACGAAATGGGAAAGGAAACGGCCATGGCCTATGTGACATAACCATCTCAATATTCGCCTCGAGAGATTTCGAGGAACCACGAGAAAACTAAATCACGATGATCAGAGCTGGTAATCGAACACAGGCCGTCCCGAAAAGATCTCGAGGCCAGCGTGTTTCCGTTTGGCCACCTCGCTAGTTATGAACAGAAACATTACGTTGCTAAAGACACATTATGGCACGACATGCGAAATGTCAATGGTGATGTTCAATATGATAGTTGCAACTACAAAAAAAAATATATATATGAAATATCTACCCAGGGAAAAAAGTTACTAAATTCACACGACGAACAACTAAGCGAATGCCAATTGTAACATCCAAAATAATGTTGCCGTGGAAAAGAAAACATATTTTACTAAAATAAAAGAACAAACCTAAGTAGTATTACAGAAAAGTAACTCGACTTTCATATCGTCTCCATTAAAATATTCGTATTAGTTAGAGCCGCGACTGTATGGCGACACGATTCAACATTTGGTTTCAATGCGTTATGTGCACATCTGCAGCTGTGACACATCGTCTGTGATTGGACGAGTTTACTCTGACTTGCCTTGGCAAATGGACGACTTGAAAAGAGGCGGAGCTTCAGTCAGGTGTGGGATACAATTCCTATCTCCATGGATACCGCAGCCGAACATAACCTTCATTTAGCTGTTTGGCTTCACATGTCCAGGATGAGATGTAGGTCAAGAAAATTGATTATTTGTTTGGAATTTGCCGCTTTTACAGGTACACATTAATCTTATGTATTTGCGTATCTTAACCATGAAATTGAAACTAATATTTTTTACCCCTGCGTGTAAATCTATGAATGCGCAGCTTTTTTGCTTTCTGTAATCACCAACTAACAAATCAGCATGTTTGTAAACAAGTTTTGTTTCCCTCAGTATTTCTCCTACGGTGTGACGTCAGGGGGCGTGTACTTCAAGTCGTCCATTACAGACGTACGGAGTCACAGTAATCTTATTACGATTGGTGCAGTCAAATGAGAGATGTGTCTTAAGAAAACACGCTGCAAGTAATCATAAAGCAGAACTGCCGATGTGCACAAGAGACACTGAAACAAAGTGGGGCAAAAATCTTTTCGCGACAAAAACGTGGCTCTAGTAATAGTTGAAGTACGTTACAGAATATACCAAGAGCAGAGTCTTGCCAACAGCTCAATAAAGAGAGTTAATGGCCCGGCAATGAGAAATATTCTCCCCTCCCCCCCCCCAACAAACGAGCTCGCGCGGGCATTCTTTGTACGTTAATGTATAAGTCTGTCGGAAACAATAAGGGCAGGCCCGGTGTACAGCGGTTTTCAACGTCATATTTTTATTTTTTATATTTGTATCAGATATTTTTTTCTACTAGAAATAAATTGTGACAAAATTTTGCTCTTGTAACATTTTTATATCTGTCATAGTTTTTGCGTTATGCCTCGTGAACGTAACTGCTGTATGTACGCCACTAAAACAAACTGACACATCAGACTTAAAACATTTACAACATTTAACCATGTTGTCTCCTATATAAAAACAAAAAAAAAAAAATATTTTTGTACTGGAAAAAATTGCTGAAATTTGAAATGAAAATGTAAAAAACATCCAGATTTTTTTAAATACAACTTTTCTTTGTATAGGAGACCTTGCAGCCTACAACATTGTTATTCACTGCAATGTTTGCAGTTTTTGTATGTCGGTTTTAGTGGCGTACACAAAACCGTACAATGTAAATTTTTGACGTTTACGAGGTATTACACAAAAACTATGAGAGATAAAAAAAATTTCATAAGAGCTAAATGTCACAATTTATGTATAAAATAAAAACAAAGTATCTGATATATGTAAAAATAAAAATATAACGATGAAAACAGTTGCAGACCTTGTCCTTAAAGCCAACAGTACAGTTAAGAGTTTCGCCAATTCTTGCGTACACCCGTCAGTCATATAGCCAGAGACACTAGAAAATTACGGAGAAAGTTGACTATTAGCTAGGCTCCAACATGCTGTGTATAACAATGATGGTTTTGGGACAGAAGAATTTCGCGAATTCATTTACCCGTACGCTAGAATCCATTAGCCTATACATGCTCAATCCCTCTCTATTCGTTCATTGTCCGCTGTTTCACTGAATAGCAGCTGGTGGCCAAATGATCGGGGCTCGAGTATGCATAGGAAAGTTGATTCTATGCAGGTCATTGAATCTGCGAAATTTTCCTGTTCCTAACTATAGTGTACCTGAAGCACAGTTACTCTCTACAACAGTCCCAGTTCAGACTGAACATCTTTGACACAGAACGTGTGTCACTTGTCCCAAGACCGTTAACACGTGTTACAAATTGCATCATCCAATAATAGTTTGATAAATATACTACAGTTCATTGGACACTATGTTGACTTCAAAATATTTGAGCGATTTTCCAGCGACTCTACATATATTAGAGTAAGGTTAATTCTACTACAGGTTAGAAAGATCAACTTTAAAAGTTTGTCACAGGGAACATTTATGCCGCTTGAGCGCTGGTATCGGTAAGGGATGTAAACTGATCAATCACAGAGCTTTCCTGAACTTTAAGTTACGTTAAGAGAGCGCGGTACATAATTCAACGCTAAAAGCATTAACCTTTAACTGTAGGTTACTTGAAGCTAATTTGCGAAATGTAAACAATAGCAATCCTAGACAATAGTTTTAGCTAACGTTTTAAACAAAATTATTTCCAGTGTTACGAACTTCTCAGGCACAATCTCTGACGCCGGAATCTCCTGCATTTAACTGCGGCGCAAGAGATCACGCGTAAAGAATTAGTAATTTTGGATAAATATTTACTAATAAAGTTGGAAAATACCATTTTCTAAGATTGTCATTGAGTATTTTATCCATATTGGCTTCGAAAAAAAGCGTAGAAATCAATTGATATTTTCAACGTTTATCTATCTACCACACACTCTTAAGTTAATAATTTAAAACGCTAAATCGGTTTATTTTCAATGTAATATTAAGTTAAATGACTTCTGTCATTTCCAAGTCTATTTAAATGTAATTTTACTACGGTTTCGTATTTTTTTCTGGTCCCTTAGTTACAGCAGCGAAACTAGCGACAGAAATTGTCCCTATGCTAAACTCTCCCATAAGAAAACACCTTTTTTCTAACCTGTAGTAGAATTAACCTTCATTAGAGGCACGTCAATTTAGCATATATATCCTAGGTCAAGTTGAACGCCAATAGCACGGCTATGATGTTATGACACGCCTTTGACTACAGCAGGCCGAGGAGTAAGGATAGGAAATAATTCGTACGGCTATCGCACGTTACCCGCTTGAACGGTTAGAAGACAATGTATACAGATGACGGTATGTCGCGAAAAAGTTTTGTGCCAACATTCCCTTGCAAACGCCGTAGTTTCTTGCAACATATGTGAATGTAAAGACCTGAAAAGTTCGCGTTTTCATTTAGGCACAAGCTAGAATTCCAACAACTGTAAGTTTGAGTCACTTTCATAATTGGCCTTTAACTAATTTGACACTTCCTGGAAGTCTCCGAGCCAATAATAGAAATGTAACTAATAAACACGTGTATCACTTTAACCGCAAGCAGCTAATGAACATCTGCTATCAACTCCAGTTCACATATATTCTTGCAGGCTAGCCTACAGGTCAGTCAAACCGCGAATTTTTCCTGTCTCTAATGAATAGTTGATGTTCTTCTGACACGACGTAGCTGTCTGTAGACCAACAACAAGCACCAAAAATTACAATATCGGGATTCTTTTTTTTTTTTTTTTTGGCTCAGTCAAATTGGGTAATAAAGTCGAGTACAACCACCTAAAACCAGTATTCTTCTGGAAAGCTGAACGTGTGTTGGAATCCTGCAAACAGACAAGTTTCCCCGCGATAAAACATCATCTCTAATAACGTAGGGTGGCTAGAGCGTGTATAGGACTGAGAAATCTAGCCTGCTGCTAGATGAATGCGAGAAATTGACGCGTCTCTATACATATTTAACGCTGACGAGACACAAGATGTAGAGGACAGAGCAGAATACGAGGCACTCAGGATACAGGATGCAGGACCAGAGGCGGCTGCGAGGGGATGATAGAGGCGGGACAGGGGATGTTGACCCTCGACGATGGACCGCCGAAAGCCGGTACAGGAAATTCCACGGCTTGACCTTGAGGTGCAGGAGGAGGTTCCTGGCCGTGTGCGCTAGCTGGCAGCCGTGTACCTCGCCCAGTTGTGGACCCTCCACAGGTACGACCACGGCGGCCATGTCCTCCACGATAAAAATACCTACAATACCTACACATCTTATACAGGCCGAGCTATTGATTTTAGACGTATCGTTCATTAGTTAAATATGTTTCCATTGTGGCTGGAAGTAGTCTTGCGTAAAACTATTTTCATTAGATTAGTAAAGGTTACCTAAAGTGACGTGGATGTGTTGGAAGGTAAGTTGTACTTAGCGAGGTCTGTACAAATTCATGAGTTGCCTATCAGTAGCAAAATGCCGCATTCAACAGGCACCTGTCAAATTTGTACACACGTAGCGAAATACAGTTACCCTGCAACACACCCACGCAACGCCACTTGTTACGTAACATAAACAAACCTAACGTAACTTAACCTAAAGTAACGTAACTGTTTTTTTTTACGTAGAACTACTTCTAACCTCGGCGGAAACATTTGATATCACTAACTGTACATCTAAAACCAATAACTTAACCGGTATACGATGAATAACTATTTTTAATATTGATTTTAAAAATATCACATTGCCTCAGGATGATTAAGGATGATTAAGGATGAAGTGTGGCGATAACTGGCAACGTGAGAAGTTACCGTTATTTTTTGGCACCAGACTAGATTCTAAACCGCTATATGCTCGTTCGTCGTCTATTATTGGCCAACGAAGTCGTGACCTGACACGAAAAATGCTTACGTCTTACGATAATTACAAGTTGCACAGTGGAGTGACAAACCAAACTCCAGTAAAACGGTCACTAATGTAACTAATATCTACAGACATGCAAAATTCCCGTTATCATTTGGTAGCAGACTAAACTTCACTTTCCTATACATAACACAGCATAATCTGCGATTCAATTGGCCACGAACTTTGATGTGTTGTCATTGACGTGTGTTACGTCTTTACAGAGATTGGCGTGTCTACCGTGTAAGCATTCTCCGCGGCAAGTCACGACAACATCGGCCAGCGGGAGACGTCGAACGAGCCCATAGTTACTTGGAGTCAAGTCAGCTGTCAGAAAATAACGCGAATTTTGCATGTCTCTACTCGTGGCAAACATAGGGATCCCTGATTTTTACGTAAAGAATGTTGTACCACCTTGTTTCACTACATTACACACACATCTGCATCCTGCTTCAAGCTCAGCGAATTGGAGGTTATCTATTAATTTTCTGCAATAACTCCTGTTTTAAAATATTTTTTTTTTTGTAAATATAGCAATGTTGAGGCATAGATGTTTGTGACGAATTTGAAATAATAGCGTTATATGTTCATCTTAGGTTGAACTTGCAAGCATTCTTGACAGTTATCCTAGGATTCCCTTGCAATGATTCTGCGTGACAAATTAACGAAACATTCCATTATTATTTATGTCAAGCAGTTTATCAAGAATATATCCCATGTCTTGTCAAAGAGACAATTTTGATAATACAACTTGGAAAAAATGTTATTGCTCGAAAACAAAATTGCAAGAAAATTATCTAACACTCCCTCTTCAATAAAACACGCTGCCAATAATCGTGAAGCGGACCTGTAGAATTGTACAAAACTCATTGACACAAACTGGTGGAAAATTCCTTTCGCGAAAATCATCTGTCCCTGTTATTGAATCACATCTTGTTAGAAGTGCGTGAATTTCGCACATTCATCTGGCAGCAGTGTATATTTCTCAGTGCCACACGCTCTGGCCAAAATTGAGTATCCATTGGCTTCCAACTGTACAAGCGAGTGAGAGCGCTGTGAATTATTTACTTATTTATTACCGGCTTGCTTTCGTCAAATGTGTGCCGAGACAATCGTCGTCCAATCGTAGAAGAGAGAGAGAGCGAGAGAGAGAGAGAGAGAGAGAGAGAGATTTTGGTCAGCGCTTAACATCGAGGTCTTTAGCACTGGTGAGTGGTGATACGACGTGAGTAGATTATGGAGACGCGAAAATCCGGGGTCCGGACCCGCCGGGAATCGAACCCGGATCTCCTTGGTGGGAGGCGAGAGGTCTGACCCCTCGACCACCGCAGCCCCGTCCAATCACAGAAGTTATTGTCAAGTATATAGTATTGGTGTTCAACCTGACCTAGAACATATTCGCGAAATTCACGTTCCTCTACATATTGTGCTTGAGTATGTCTAGTGTTGGCCGTCGACACCAACAAAGTAACCAGGGAAAGGAAAAATTCGCGATTTCAATGACCTGCAAGATAGAATCCATTGTATTGTGCATACTCCAGCCCCGAAAATTTGTCTATTAGCAGCTACTCACTGAAACTGCAGACAATATAAGGTGTTTGACTAAGCACAGGCCAGTGAATTGTAACAAGCAGGTCATTGAAATTAAGAATTTCTCTTTTCCCAACCAATAAGGCAAATTTTGCCGGTCCTTCCTTGGTGATAGCTTATAAAAAAGTAACCTGAAAATGAGTTTTCACTTTGTCCGTACTGACTATAGCGGGAGTGATGGATGCTAGAGGTCGTTCACGATAAAGTGAGCACTGCATAAAGTTTTCTTTCGGCCGTTACTATTTTTTATACGAAAACTTCAATGTAACTAACAACCAGTGTAAACGTTTCAACATACTCAAAAATTGACATATATTGGCCTAAAAAAAACATATTTTTAATTACTTACAAAATCTGATAAGTGCTCAGTGCTGAAATCAGCTTTTAGAATAATTAATAACAAACTACACGGCAATTAGACACGTTGCAGCGAACCTATGGCACTAGGTGACGACTATACTCGACTACATTGACGCGATACTCAGATTCAACCAGTTGCACGCACACGAACAAAGATTGAGCATTCGGAATATCATTCACGGCGTATCTATGTTGCGTACGCACTCAGTCATGCAAATCACGAAGAAGTAATTTTTACACTTTGTGTGAGAGAAAGAGAGAGAAAGAAAGAAAGAAAGAGAAAGAAAGAAAGAGTTTCAGATGTGTGCGAGTTTTCACTTGAACTCCTACTGGTTGCACAAGACTAGTGTAGCGATTAAAATTAACTTGGCGTATATACTGAGCGGGTCAAAACTAATTACTCACAAGCTGCGACAATTTAGGTTTTGTTTACATATGGATTTATAGGCTATATATACCTTCCAAAATTTATTTCGAGATACTATACAATTTACATCAGTTTTTTCTTTGTTTTGCTTTATGTTTTGAGAAACGTAATTTTTAAGTATATTTTCAGAGAACATTACTCCACCTATATTCACTTTAGAGACAAATCGAAAAAAAGAAAAAAATAATTTAACTTTACATAAATTATCACTACGCACGTCGTCTTAATTCATTCTGTACACACAAGACTTAATTTAAGTACGAACTAGTTCAGACTTACCCAAACTTCTAAGATTCTACACAATTCGTTCCACTGTACTCTTGTCTCAACTATAGGCAAGAACTCAAGTCCCCTCGACAGTTTCTGTATCCAAGAACTGTACGTACCTGCAGACAAAGGTTACAATCAGCATAAGCAGAACAAAAAACAATTTGGTTTCTTAAAATTATGAGACATTGTGCGAACGTAAGTCCATAACTAGAGTAAGTTAGATGGCACACCAAAACTTCAGCCGGCTTAGCAAATGTAATATATATAATATATTAATTAATATAACACCACGCGATTTACACTTGTTTCATTTAGGCTGATAAAAACTAATTTCCTCAAGTTAAATCCGTGTTACATCACATGAAAACCAACAAACCAATTACTAAATAGTGAATTTTAATTGCTTTAACTACAACAAAACAGGCAGCAAACATGTTATCTCTAAAACACAGTTATAATTGTTAAAATTTTCCATGGTTTAGCTGCTGTAAAAACAGAGGAACATTAAAATCGAAGAAAAATACAGGATGATAATGAAGTTATCACAATATATATTTACCCACTTTAAATAAGTTTGAAATAAGCCTAAAATTAACAATAAGCATATCTCAGTTTAGAACAAAAACAGCACAGAAAGCAGTCAACTACACTGTTAGGTATTTTATAAGTTATCTTTAAAAAAAACATAAAGACAGAAAGTGTGTGTGAAAACAAGTCTAAACAACACTTAGTCATGTTATAACCTAACAAAATGTAAAAATTTTCCCAACTTGTAGCAGTGTTGTACCAAAACGTGCTCTCGCATACATTTCGCAGGATCAGGAACTGATTTATCCCTCCTCCTACCTAGTGTGCTGGGAAAACTTTCTGCAGCACACAAGTCTGCAAGATGAACCACGTGGAAGATAAGGACACGAGAACGCCCCAGCAGAGCGAGTATTCAACTAGTTGAAGACAATGTTGCTTGCGTCTACGAAGTTCTCGCGGTAAACCTAGGATGGAAGGGAAACGTTCACTTACAAACATGGCTGATTTCCCCCGAGTACACGTTTAGAGAAAAACTGCCAACCGAGCAGTCGCGTCTTTTCAACAGCCTGGAACCTTCTTGCAGGAAACGTTCACGGTTTTTACGATGACCCCAAGTCCCGCACCATAGTAAGAACGACTTACATTACGGGCTCCACCTACCACGGGCTTGAAATTCGTTGCAGGATGTTCGGAAATACCTTTTTGTTTTGTACGTAACTATTCCACGTGTGTCCATTGTGTCAATGAACGATAAGAAAATACGCTTCAAACTATGGCGGAAAGGTAGTTTCAAAGCATTAACCAATAAGAAAAATAATTTAGGACCACCTCAAAATGGCTTAAAAAAAACTTTTTCGAAATATTATATCTCAATAACTACTCAGGGGATACATGTGAAACTACTCTAGAAACGTGTAATAGACATAGCTTAAAACTTTTCACCAATGAAAAGATGGGGTCACCACTGAAAGTGTCAGTCAGGCGAGTATCTACGATACCACTGCACGCTGTGTCAGTGTCTTGCGGTAGAGGCGATACCGCACCAGATGAGCTGGTCAACATCGCCCTTGGCACCCTGTCTGACTAACACTTAACATACGGCCAGTAGGCGGGCGCCTGAAATGTGTGTTAGGAAAATTTATAAAACCGAATGTGATTGCCCGAGACATCGAAACACATCAGCAGGAGACCATTTATGTTACACAGCATGTTCTTCACCAACGTGGGCGTTATAGCACGAGCACTCGGCAGTAATTCGAGCACGCAGAAGGATTATATCATTGATCTTTACACTCTAAACATTGTATTTCAAATATCCCTATTCAGCAAAATATATTGGCTTAAAATCTGCTGTTCTTCCTATGATGCGGAACTTTTGGGACACACTGTATATAATGTTAGTCCCAAGTATGGCTGAGCGAGTAGCGGGTGAATATGAGCGTGAGTGCGCATCAGTCAAGTTCCGTAAAATATTAATTATTTTATTTTTGAATGATACAGTATTTGTACGGATACATTTTTGTGATTAAATTTTCCTGGCATGAATTTACTTATACTCAAATAGCTTTCATATGTTATACACAAGTCAAAACACTTATGCAACTTACCGTTAAAAAGACACTTAAATAGCGGCCTACTTCTTATTACATAAAACAAAGCAAATTGCAATAACTATTACATTAAAAATAATATAGTATGCTTTCAAATTCCCTCTAAATTCAAATAATTTTACACACAAATTTATTATGTATTTAATTTCAGTTATTCAATCGTTTTTTTTTTTTAAATTTATAGGCGTATTCATTGTTTGGCATAATTCCAGTATATTTTGACAGTTCTATGGGCATTTCTGTGTGTCATACGAATTTGATGCAAAATCCGTCAACATTTTCAGCTTTAAAATAAACAGGAGCAGTTCATTCAAAAGTATATATAAGTGTCAAAATAGTGTAACGGTTCTCAGACACCGATGAAAGTGTGCCGTTAAAATATACTGGAAATCATTATAGAACTACGGCACAAGACGTAAGCTGCTCATGGAACTGTAGAAACCAAACTGTAATGCACAGTGAACCACAGGAAACTGTCCCAGCATAATTGTCAGAAAGGTGCACTCATTCATAGGATATACGGTCTGTTAGGAAATCCCCGCTTTTTACATTCGCATCGTTTGTTTACAAACACGAGAATGCATCGTCCCAATTCGAAAGAGCGAGACATGACTAATATTTATCTCGGATTAACTCGGCACACTTCGTATCCGGGAATTACCTGACATACTGTACAGCTGCGTTCTATTTTGCCAGGACGTACTGACAGTGTAACATAGCACCAAGTGAACCACCCACCTAGACGTGGTGTGCTAACGTCAGTGATATATCCCTACAGGAGCAATATCAGTACGAAAAGTAGCGTTAAGGCGGCCGCCTACCTCCCGTTTCAAATGCGTTGCAGTTTGTTCGTAAACAGGTTTTTTCTAGGAAATATTCCACGTGTGCCCATTCTGCCAACGTACGAAAAGAAAACAAACTTCATACAAGGTCGGGACCTCATTGCTAAGACACCATTCACATTAAAAACACTGTTTCCAAGCCCTCCAACATGGCTACAAACGGACTTTCAGACTTCGGTACTTTAAAATGTACTAACAGGATGTATGTGAAACTCAGATTGCGACCTGCACTGAACTTAGTTGCTGACTTTCCACCAATAAAATTATATGGTCACCGCTTAGTGTCCCACAGTAAAAACCGTTCGACGGGAACCTTGCACGTTAGTTCAGCGCTTGGCTCGTTGAGGCGACGCGGCATATGATGGGCGCTTCAAGGTCGACCTTATTGCTTCGTCACTTCTGAGCCTCTCACGTGCGGGTAGGCAGCGCCCTTAAGGGACCTCCCTACCTGCGCTTCAAATGCGTTGCGAGTTGAGACTATTCTTTTTTCTTTTACGAAACTACTTAACGCGCATTGTATTTGTATATATACGAAAATAACACACACTTAAAACTAAGTAGCTACAGTTTCAAAAATTCGGAACGTTTATTTAAAATATCATTTTCGGGCCACTCAAAATGGCCAAAAATGGGGTTTTCAGACTATCGTATCTGTAAAAATAAAAACCGGAAACGAAAAACACAACTATTGAAACAAGTGTTAGACTTTAAACTACGGTGGACATAAATAAAACAATGTGGTCACCGCTTAAAATCCCATAGGAAAAAGGATAATAGTGAAACACTGCACGCCATCTGAGTGGCTTGTGTGGAGAGGCGAGAATACACTCCATACGTCAGTTAAGGGGGATTGATCCCTGTCAGATCAGTTTTACGGTTTTTCTTATAAGTCAGGGAATAAACATATTGTTTTGCTATTTTCACGCTGACAAAGCATGGTTTTTTGTCTCATTCACTTTTTGGAATCCATATGACACTGTTTCTGTTAATTTTGTGGCCTCTGTAGTCGCTCCCGTAAATAAAGTAATTTTTCCTTTTCAGCTGTTTCCCGTTGCAAAATAAAGAATATATTTTGGTTCCAGCAATTACAGAAAACCGATTAAGTTTGTATCTATGCCCTGTCGTGACAACAATTTTGATACATCGACTGGAATAGAAGTTATTGAGAAAAAACAGATAAATCCAAGGTGGTAGGGATCAATACCCCTTAACGGCAATCTTACACCTCCTCCCTCACACACACAAACGCAGCCTATCTAGGGAGGCTCCTTAAGACTACTGTTCAAAACCCATTGACTACAGAAGCAATAATGACACAAACTGATCGTCGCGGGCAGAAAGGAAGCTAAGGTGATGGAGACACGGAATTATATGTAGCCCCCAGGGAATCAACTTAAGTTAATTGCTTGTACCTTGTAATTACAAGCGATATTCATTTTGAGATGACCCCATAACCATGGCCTTCATTCACCCAGAACTCGCCGAGATCGAGAAAGACTGTATATTAATTGGGTCTTTCAAGTCCCGACGGTCTTTTAGACTTTGATCTTGGCCAAGTCAGCGAAGGCCAGTTGCGCGTGGACGTAACAAGGTAAACATTCGTTTCTAGGCCAAGGCACACAGTGTAGCTACTTCGAGCCAACTGTTTTGGATTCCATCCAAACAAGACACGAGGGAAGGACGTTTCAAAGGCTGAACCTTATAAACGCGTGCGTGACCATCACAAAATGGAACACTTCTCTAAAGATTTCTTCTGCGACAGTTGTGAATGATAAGATTACTATGTACACGAGGTAATATTCCGTGTTTGAGGCGCTCCGACAGGGGGAATCATTAGGGAAAGATTGCACTGTACGTTCAACGAGAACATCGCCTGTATACGCGACGCAGTATATTGGCGTGCCGTGTTTTCAAACTGTACTTTTCTATCCAATAGGCCTTCAAGAGAAATTTCTACAAGTTTATCTGTGAATAATATGTAGTAATGGTTAACGCATGCTTTTTGTTTTGCTTTTCACGAAACCGGGTGGAATTTTTTAATTTACATTTTATTTGTACTACTTCAAAATTATGTTTCTAATAACAGTGCTCTTTTTTCGTTACAGAACCACATTTTAACCGCCGACCAAAAACGAGTTGACGGAAATATGTGTGTCTAGCTGTCTGTGTTATCGTAGCTTCCAACCGGATAAACGCATTTGAAAGTTTGTGTCATAACAAAAATACTTCAATATTTTTTAAAACTATATAAAAATAGATATAATTTCATTTTATTTGATACGTACAAAATTGTAGAGTTATTAAAGTTTAAAAAAACTACAAATTTTCACATAAGATGAAAAAAACTTTCGACACGTAAAATATAATACTTGCAAATTATTTCTAGCCCTTAATAATGAGTCGCGGGACCGCTAAGTACACAAAATGAGTAGTTTAAAATTACTGAAACTGAAACAGAATAGAAAAAAAAAAAAAAAAAAAACAAGACCAAATCCACAAAATTCCGTATCAATATGAAAGTAAAATTTAAATCTAGCCAAATTGAAAACTGAAATTAAAAGTAGCCAATTTTAACAGTAGGGCTTATCTTTCGAAACCGTCAGATATGCAAATACAATATCCGGAAGTATTGTTGCAGTTACTTTTTCTGTGACAAGTTTGCTAGTTTAAACTACATATTTTGTTGTCTTAGCCCCCCCCCCCTTTTTTTTTTACACTCCGGCCCATTTTACTCATGTAAGGACCAAAAATAATTTTCAATTATAATAAATATTATTATTATTCATTTATTTTTATGGGATTCGTTTGTCTTTTTAGGAATGTTCAATATCTAAATTATTAAGTATGTAAATGATTTCGTAGGTAAACGTAATAGTGATGAAGTTCATCAGTTCCGTGTATACAATAAGAGTGACGGCACGCTAGACCAGCGTTCACGCGCCAAGTACGAAGGTCTGTTGAAACCTGTACTTGACTTCCGCCTCCAGTCAAGGTCACCGACACGGATGACAGAGCTCACTGCAGCGCCCCGAGGCACACACCTGTCTGCATGCAGAGCGGAGAGCCGCGGGAGCACACCCAGAAAACCACATCACAGGAGTGGCTCTCTGCCTCTGCCTCCCTGCAAAATTTTGATTGTTTTAGTAATTTTTATGATTGTACGAGATATGGTTTGTTTTATAGACATACAATGAGTGTTTTTACTGGAATGAGAATGTTTGAACTTTCATTGTTTTTGTATAGCGACGTGTAAAAGCCTAAACCGGAGTTAAACTGTTTTATGCAAGAAACGAAAATCATGTGAATTACAAAAATGAAATATAAAAAACAGCTTTTTGAAAAATTACTGTACTTAAAATAAAAAATGGTAAATTTTGTCCAATTTTTTTAAATACAAAAAAAAAATGCAGAGTTTTGTAGCACGTCTTCACGCAGCCCGTGACACGGTTTTCTAGTGAGAATTATATGATCTTTGAATGAACTGTGCAGTGGGAGTGCATGACTGGATTCAGTTTCTTGGACGTGCTCCATTGCAAATTGAATGACTGTCAAAGAAAACTAAACAAATAAAAACAAAGCCATAAAATAAGCAGAGTATACTTTAGTCAGCAAGATACGTACACAGCATGAAATTTCAAATGGAATCGGGTCGGATAAAAAACAAAATAAAAACAAGGAACAAACAGATAAAAAATGAAAATAATAACAAAAATAAGAAACCAAGTAACATGTGACACAACGATGAGATGAAACAAAAAACACAGTAGATATCAGACACGAATAGAAAAATAACAAAAAGACACAACAAAGAGACGAGACAAAATGCAACAGATATCAGACATATACAGAAAAGACAAATGACACAATGAAGAGACTAAACAAAACACAGTAGTTTTCCAGACAGACAGTGTTTGTTCCTTGTTTTTATTTGACCCTATTCCATTTTGGAATTTCATGTTGTGTATGTATCTTGCTGACTAAAGCATACTCTGCATATTTTATGGTTTTGTTTTTACTTGTTTAGTTTTCTTTGACAGTCATTCAATTTGCAATGGAGTACGTCCAAGAAACTGAATCCAGTGAGAATTATTTCAGTTGGTTTACGTTTCTTCTATAAAACCGTTTTACGCAAATTTGGGCTTTAATATTTTATTACACAAAAATTATGAAAGCTAGAAAATTTTCATTACTGTAAAAATATTCACAATATGTGTGTCTACGAAACAAACCATATCTCGTACAAATATAAAAATTATCAACACAATTAAAATTTTGCGTGTACTCCCTTTAAGTCATTTATATCAATTTTACGATAGCAACTTTTTTCTTATTCGTAAACGAGAGCAGAAACCGTTGCACAGTTTTGTTAAAACTGTTGCATATATTTGTTAAAGACTGTTTGTACTATGCAGTCTTAATATAATATATGAACAAAATACATATAGAATTGCCTAATTAGTTCATTAATGAGATCTCTCCTAATAACATAATTACCTACTACCATTGTGTATTTTTCCTTGAAAAAAATTAGTTAACATAGTATGCACTGTTTACAACCAAACTCGTTCTGGAATAAAAAAAAATATTTATCGTAAAACCAGTAGAAATGACGGATCAAGGATTAACTCAGACGCTTGGGTCAAGGTCGCCGGGCGGTGTTGTACAGCATCGGCCTATATGCGTTCATTCGAAAGTTCTACGTGTGTGTTGTCTGCTTAAGAGGGTGTAGTACATAATTCAACGCTAAAAATATTAATCTAACTGTAGGTTTGTTGAAGCCAGTTTGCAAAAATTAAACAAATGCAATCGTAGACAATAGTTTTAGCCAACGTTACAAAATTGATTCCAGTGTTACGAACTTCTAAGGCACAATCTCTGACGCCGGAACCTCGTGAATATAGCTGCGGCGCGAGAGATCACGCGTAACGAATTAGTAATTCTGGATCAATATTTACTCGTAAAGTTGGGAAATACCATTATCTATGATTGTCATTGAGTATTTTATCAATATTGGCTTCTAAAAAGCGTAGAAATCAATTTATATTTTCAGCGTTTATTTATCAACCACGCACTCTTAGGGATTTAAGGGGGATTGATCCCTGTCAGATCGGTTTTACGGTTTTTCTTATAAATCAGGGAATAGCCACATTGTTTTATTTTTTTCACTTTTTGGAATCCATATGACATTGTTTCTGTTAATGTTGTGGCCTGTGTATTCGCTCCCGTAAATAAAGCTATTTTTCCTTTTCAGCTGTTTCCCGTTGCAAAATAATGAATTTATTATGGTTCCAGCAATGACAGAAAATCGAGTAATTTTGTATCTATGCCCTGTCGTGACAAAAAATTTGATACATCCACTGGAATAGAAGTTATCGAGAAAAAAAACCAGATAAATCCAAGGTGGTAGGGATCAATGCCCCTTAACGAACGTTACACGTGTGTATACCCATTTCCGGTTTGAAATTCTTGGTAAAAATCTTTAATCAAAATACTACATTATAACATGATGGTCACCATTGAATGTCATATAGGCATTATATCGACGAGAACACTACACGCCAGTCTAGCGACTAGCGCTTAGGCTAGGTTGTGATGTCATGTGCGTACTATGTCGTCCTTGTCGCTTCTGGGCTTTGCACGCGCCAAATACGTCCATCCAGGCTGCCAACTTAGGGTGATCAAGTGCGATAAAATCATTATTTTATATTTGTATGAAATATTGTTAGTTTTGTAGACGATACTTGTGAGCGTAGTTTCCTGTTACGAAACAATTTTAGCTCTCGTAGTTTTCTCATAACGGTGCGTCAGAGTCAAAATTAGCTTGTTACGTTGCCATGCAAATGGTGAAAACCATCTAACATACTTAAAACAAAATAATTCGCTGTGAACTTACATCCCATGAGCTATGCAAAAAAACATTAAAAAAAACTCACAACGTAATATTAGAATTTTTTTTTTAATATAAAAATAGTTCGCGGAAATTTTTAAATGTTTTATTATAGGCCCATAGTATGTTATCCCAATGTGAATTCTTTCACGCACGTCAGTCAATTGGTTTTCACTATTTGCATGGCTACAGAATATGTAAATTTTGACTTTTACGCACCGTTATGAGAAAACTACGCCAGCTAAAATTATTCCGTAAGGGGAAACTGCACTCACAAGTATCGTCCTCAATAGTAACACTATTTCATACAAATATAAAATTATGACTTTATCGCACTTGAACACCTTTAACGACGCTGCCTACCTTGAAGCCACGGCGGGAGCAAGCATAGGGTTTTACAGGTTAAATGATGGTTGAAGTTACATATATGCTACCATATTGTTCGTCTCGGTGCCGCGTACATTGCTATGGATCATGTATGTATATATTGCGGACAAAAAAAAACAGCGAAAATGGCTATTCATTATTCCTTTCCTGCAATTTTATTTACGTAGCAGTGTTTTCCTTTTCTCGGCGGAGAAAATGGTTTTCGTCCGGAAGCAATACCACATAGAGTGACCGAGTGCCAGTGAAAATAATTTAACACGTAAACCCCTATTCTTTCTCCGCCAGGGCTCCGAGGTAGGCAGCGCCCTTAACGGCAATGAGGCAGTCATCTTTAATTTATAGTATTTTACCCACTAGAAACATTGCTGAAGGTGCATTGACATTTCTGACATTACATGCTCTAAATGTTAGTCTGCTACAACTATTTACGTTGTTATATAGTAAATTAGTTCTATATTCCATAAAATCTCAAGAGTAGACTAGCATTTAGGGCACGAAATGTCAGAAATGTCAATACGACCTCAGGAATGTTTGTAGCGGGGAAAATACTGTCAAATAAAAATGACCGAGCCCCTTACAAGCAAGCGGCTTTCAATGGCGGCTCGAAGGTTGTTGGCAGGGAGGGCACAAGTTGCTGAGAACTGTACACTCCTGTCATTTGTTTAATGACCATGGAATATCTACTGGGTGCTTATTCTGTTATAACCAGTCTGTAATAAGTAGGGGCCGGAAAATTTCGCGGGTTCACCGAGCTGTAGGCCAGCCTCTAAGAATATTTGTGAAATCGTGTAGATAGAAGCTGTTTGTTAGCTGCTCGCTGACACTGTGAAATAGGACTGTATTCAGTTATAGTTTTATTAGTGGGTCAGCTACTTCCAGGAAGTGTCGAGTAAGTCAACGACCAATAATTGTGAACATGATACAGACGTATAGTTGGTCTTTGAACGATTCTTGAAATGGATTCGTATTATAAACATTGTGGGAGAATATTGACGTATTGTCGTATTTACTGTGCCGTCCTTCTCCAGTCGAATATGTTCCACTTAGCAATTAATTGTGTGTTGTCTGTATTCGTTATTGTCCTTGTGTCGTCTTCTGGGATATGGCTAAATTCCTTTCAGGAGTTATCTGTATGTTTTATGTGTGTTGACTATAGCTTACCGGTCTAGGTAGGACAACATTAAACCGAGTAAAGTCGGCAAGCGTGCAACAAGTCACGAGAACGCCTTCTTGATCAAGTTTTGGTCAACCCTGCTCAAGAGCAAAATAGCGGTTGTCGACAGGTGAAACAAACCAAGTCACGCCAGACATAACAAAAACCACTGTGAAGTTAAATTGTGTTTAACATATTGGTATAAAACCATTAATGATTATGAATATCAAAACTGGGGCTTCCCCGAGGAAAAAAAAAACAGGAACTTTCAGTTTTTTTAGGTGTGAGGGAGCTACCGTGGGGGGAAGGGGGGGAAGAATAGGTGATTATAATTTAATTGGCTCGTTCATTACAACAAAGGAATTTTATACTCATAAGAGAGACGTAAGAGTAAATAATTTTCTTAATAATATAAGGCGTATTCGTATACAGCTAGAGTGAGAGATTTTGGTCCGCTCTTAACATCGAGGTCTTCAGTGAGAAGTGACATGAGGTGAGTATGGAGCGGCGCCGGAATGAAAGGGCCGGGGAAAAAGGAGAAAACCCCCGGACCAACGGCATCGTCCGGCACGATTTCCACATTAGAAAATCCGGGGACCGGCCCCGCAGGGACTCTTAACCCGGATCGCCTTGGTGGGAGGCGAGAGGTCTGACCTCTCGACCACTCAGCCCCTCTATTAAGATAGACTTTACGTGTAAAGGGATGCGTGAGCGCCTTTCATACCTGTATAAATGACACGAACATGACCCTATGGCGAGACGATGGTATGCGGTAGCGAGGAACATCGCAGCACACCGAGAAATGCCCCAACCGCTGGCCAAACTCGGACTATACATTCGTCAAGGAATATCTCTAGACATACTGAACGGATGCTAATGTTGCACGTACATTCAATTACCCTTCCCCGAAGTCGCATTTGCATTCAGTATTTTGTTCGTTACCGGTAACCGTATGCTCGTTAGCTCTGAAACATTGGTTTTAATTGGCTGTGTGTGGAGTTGGGGTAATGGCAATAAGCTGGAGGTCAGTATTACTGTACCACGCAGTAAGCAATCCAGAACACAGAAGCATGCTGTAACACAGTTATCACACGAAACAACAAAAATCGCCAAATTGTACGTGTGTACGTATGCGATGATTACATACGTCGTGTAAATGTATGAAATGGCGCACGAAAGAAAATTCTATTATACGCATTCCGAAAACACTAACGGGCATGAAAACATTTCAATCACGTCTTATTTTCAAAACATTATACATACTACACACCGTGCCTCTTTACCGAGGCGAGACTAAGGGCCGTATCTATCAGAAGCTTTCGAATGACAACTAACTGCTCACCAATGCTTTCTCTATGGGGACAGCAGTTGGTTGTCATTCGAAAGCCGTTTATAGATACGGCCCTAAATGTTTACTTTCCTTTCGCTTATCTTTCCAGCTTATTTATTTAACAGCTATCAACGTATCCTTTTTATACGTGCGTGTTACTGTTGGCCACTCGCACACAAAAGCAAATCCTACCAACCAACACAGCAGGTAAATTGCAAAATCTGTGCACAGAGCTGACAACATGATGGATACACACCTTGTGTTATCGGAAAAGCACGTGTTTAACTTTGATTTTACAAAATAAAAGGCTCAGAAGAATAAACGCTAGTCTGGTATTTAAGGAATCATCTGAGTTACAAACATTGAGCAGGAAGTTACGGAGATGTACGAATGTCAATTTCATTAGCTACTTCAATAAATGTGCAAGAAAGAAAACAATAAAATATTTTTATATTGAAAAAAAAAGTGTTCGAAACTTCGCTGCTAATTTCGACGACAAAATATTCATTGTATACTAGCTCGTAACGTCATTTCTAAGCGAATTATTTCACTTCAGTAGTTAAGTTGGGTGACATTATTGATAAGTCTCCAAAGTAAGTACTCCGTGAAAGCTATCCGAGGAAAACATGTTCATGATAAGAAAATGGTTGAAAAGTAATGTCTACAAAAACAAACAACTTCATTCTAAAGCTCGCCAATTATTTAATTTTTTTGTTAAGTGCTACTACAAAATGAACGCAAAACAAGCATTTAAAAGTGATGCAAAATAATTATAATATTTATGAAAACTGATGAAATTCATCTTTATTACGTGTTTTCAACGTAAAACAAAACCAACTTTAGTGTACCGCCACAAATGTTTGTACTCTTACAAAATATATCTTTAGGGGACATCGGCACCAAATAATTATTTTGTGACAATACAAAGAATATTATTGTAAACTTTACAAGTGATTGGTTGTAAATATACACAATTAGTGGTGTATTTGTTAGGCTGCATTTCTAAACAATGTATTGAACATTTCAGAATTACTATAGCATGCGTTACTTTGGAAAACATTGGACTCACATTCAGGAGGGACCGGTTCGGCCATCTTGGTTTCGGTTTTAAAGGGCTTTCAATCTTTTTCTTCTAGACTGAGAATACAAAAGTACAAGAACGTACGTTTAAATGACCACTTATTCGTTTTGTTTTTGGCGCGATGTTTGCAATAGGGTTGTATGGCAAACTGGTGTGTTTTACTGGCTGTACGCCATTTACACAGTACAGTAAAAAAAAAAAAATAGTCTGCACAGTAAAACAATAGGTAGAGCCGCGATTTTATGGCGAAAAGATTTTTGCAACATTTGGTTTCGATGCGTCATGTGCATACCTGCAGCTCTGCTACATCGTCTGTGGTTGGATGATTTTACTCTCACTTGCCTTGGCAAATTACAGACGTACAGACTCACAATAATCTTATTCTGATTGGTGCAGTCAAATGACAAACGTGTCTGAACAAAGACACGCTGCCAATAACCTTGAAACAGAACTGCCGATGTGCACGTGAGTCACTGAAACAAAGTGGGGCAAAAATCTTGTAGCGACAAAATCGTGGCCATAACAATAGATTTTATATCTGCTCCCATTTAAGATTAAAATACAATAATTGTAAAATTAACTTAAACAGAAACATGCAACCGTCCAAATATTGTATAAATAGAGGTGATGTAACATCGGGTAAATGTTTTGTGCCAACATACCCTTGAAAACGCTGTAGTTAATTGCAACACATATGATTGGGTGATGTACGTCTGATACAGCGTAGTACTCTGCAGATCAATAACAGGCATCAAATATTACAATAACGGGATTCATATAGGCTCAGTCAAATGGGGCAACAGCTCCACGTACAAGCGAGAGCCAACAATCTTCTAGTAAACTGAACATGTGTTGAAACCCAGCAAACAGTCAAGTTTTCCCGCGATAAACCATCAACTCTTAACTATAAATACAGTAAAGAGTGCAGTTGACGCACAGTACTGCCTCGTTCCACAGTATCCACACCGGGGCACCAGCAAGACAGAGAGAAGAAACACACGTCTGTCACCCAACCTCTCCTACCTCGCCACAAAAGACATAACTCAAGGATCGCGTATAATATTTTCGACACGCCATCGCCCCGGACCCGACCAGCTAATTTGTTGTACACGGCAACGAGTCATTACCATATCCGGTTATTAGCGCCTTCACCTCCCTCTACCAGGGGGCTTAGTTTTATCTGCCGCCCCAGTGTAGGTTTTTCCAGCAGTTGGGCGGAGTGCTAACGGAATTATCACGTTCATTTCTCAAGAGGGCGGGCCGAGCACGGGGCTGCGTGTCGACGGACCTACGCACGCTAACAACCCCCAGAGCTGAACTAACTAGGGCGACGGTGCATTGTACGGTCTCAGAAGTACAGGGCTGGACACTCGCCCACTATTCAATGCTTTATCTTTGACCCCCTTGTGACTGAACCAAACTGCTGGCGCCACTATCACAGCGGTGCTTTTGTAAAGAGAAGGTCGTTATTTTATTAAAAACTAATATTTAAAAAATATATATCTATTCTGACTAAACCTAAGTAAGTTTCTAATATTTGTATTAATACATTTGATGTTGGGAAAATAATTACTAGCACGAGTGTGCTAGTAAAAATTTGCATGTTTTTAGTTCGTACACCCCTCGAAAACCAATCAACATAACGAAATTAAATAATTCGCAGTGAAATTACATGTGACGGGCTAGAAGTCAAATTATATAAAAATCCAATACTAAATATTTTTGTATTACAAAATATTTCATTAAAGTAGCAAAAAATTTTTAAATTTCAGAATATTAAAAAAAAATACAAATCATTGTTTGAATGGGTGTTTATAAATCGCTAGTCCGGGACATGTACATTCATTGCGAATTATTTTGTTTCATTATGTTAATTACTTTTCGGAGGGTGTATGAAATAAAGCAGGCAAATTTTGACTTTGAAATGTCAATATGGGAAAACTGCCAGAGCTAAATATTTTTGTAAGGGCCAGTATTACCACCTCCTGATAAAGTTCTGGATAAAACATAACATCTAGAAGATAGTCCAGAAAAGTGTATTACGACCCTCTGATATCCCTTATTTGAGAGACTAACCGCTGGATAGGCTATCAGCTACTACGACCTGCTGATAGGTACTTATCCATGAGATACACGTGTTATTGGAACAAAAATGGCGCCATATATGTTTGTTAATCATGAAGTTGAGGTTAGGATCCCACTTCACAAAATGAAGACCGATAAGTTTTGGTGACTGCGGAAAACGTAATATAAATTATGAGAGTATTAATAATTATCTATATATTTTGGCTTAACTTTTTCATGTTATGAATTATTTTGGTTTCGAAGCGATTATTAACACTATTTTTAACTACTTTATTTTTAACCAGTATTTATTGTGTTGCATGCGTGAATTATAACATTAACTTTATGTGGGTCTATTGTTTTATTTGATACCCGTATTTTAATCAATAAATTACTTAATGATGATGTTAAACATGAGAAACAGTGACAATATGTAATATTCGCGAAACATTAAAACCACAACAACCCAACGAAACAAATTTCAACTAAAAAGTATCCAGTTAGCTACATTTTTACTTCCAACCTATGAAAAAATTAACTAAGTACCTCGGAATATCTACCTGATAGTTATCCGGTTACTATCTAGAGGTCGTAATACACAATGGCTTCTTATAAGTAGCTGATAGCCTATCCAGCAGATAGTAATCAGCCAGTTTTATCAGGAGGTGGTAATACAGGCCCTAAGAGGAAAATATACTCGCAAGTAGCACCTGCAAAACTAACACTGTTTTATGCAAATATAAAATTATGATGTTTCCCCACTTGAACATCCTTAACGACGTTGTTCACCGATGATAAAGGGTACAAATGCATAATGTAAACTTCTTGCAAGAAGTATGCCCAAAGATACGAGGGCCCGTAGCAAGTAACGTCACGGAGTTGTGTTCAGGTGAGTATAAACCAGTGAATTCTAGCCTGTCGCCACACAATTACGCGAAACTTGCACGCTTATAGCGATATGTTATTAAAAATAAGTACAACATTTCTTTTCCAGTTTCCAATACAGTGAATCGTAATGGGAAATTAGAAAATCGACTATAATTTGAAATTTCTTTAAATATTAATTAAAATACCACTGTACATTAAGCAAGAACACTCGAATAATGCCAAACCAAGTAGTGTATTATTTTACTCAAAGAAATTAAATTTTTAAAACATATTTCGACTTATTTTCTTATAAGCTAACATCCCGTACAATTAACACATTTCGTTCTGAATCATATTGTGTAACCAGCTTCACGACTCTCTCCCTCTCTCTCTCTCTCTCTCACCCCCTCCTCCGTAATATCCGTAAACCACTCTACAAGTGTGTAGGTACTAAGACATACATGCAACGCCCTGTTGTGAACCTGGCAATACTCGACCTGTTGGTCAGCTGAAGATACTTTGATCAGAGGTAAAATCTGGCAGGAAACCTTCAGTTTTTATACACGAATTTCATTTCGCACACATGTCTTCATTTGTCACAACACCACAGACAACTTACAAAAATCAGGAATTGAAGTACGGAACTGCAAATAAAATCGTATGTCCCATAAACTGTAGGTTTTCTTAATGTTAATTTGTTTTAAACTTCAGTTTATTATACAGGTACACGTATGTCTTAGTACACAATTGTAGAGCAATTTACGGATATTTCCCGAACCTATGGAACACATATGCTCGTCTTGAAAGAAGGGCCTCAGCATGACTACCAACACAACCAGTAGTTGGTAAGGGTAATGTTAATTCTACTACAGGTTAGAAAGATCAATGTTAAAGTTTGGCACAGGGAAAATTACTGCCGCTTGAGCGCTGGTATCGGTAAACTGGCCAACCAACCACAGACCTTTTCTGAATTTTAAAATACGTGAAGTTGATAACTTAAAACGTGAGACTAGTTTCTTTTCACTTTAAAATTAGGTTAAATGACTTCTGCCATTTCCGAGCCTATTAAAATTTAATTTTACAACATAGTTTCGTATTTTTCTGGTTCCTTAGCGATGGCAGCAAAAAAAGCGGCGGAAATGTTCCCTGTACCAAACTCTCCCATAAGAAAACACATTTTCTTTCTAACCTGTAGTAGATTCAGCCACTAGTACGGGTGCGAGACTTGTGCTCGGGTGTGTTGGCACCACTGGCTCACGCACGCGCCGGTCAATAAGGCGCGCCGTGGCGTGAGCACAGGTGGCGGCAATGTTTGCACACACATGGTGTGAGAGAGAGGATAGTCACGCCCACATGGCCACGTCGCTCAAGAGCTCAGCGAACACGAGTTCGTCAACGTAGACAAAACGAGTTTACGAAAAATAACCCGCTAAAATTAAATAGGTTTTCTCAGTCACCAGATGTTAGCGTCAGCCAGATTGTCACTAAAGCCTACCTGAGTTACAACTGGACATAAACACACATTATTAACAACATAAATCAGAATAAGTGTACACAACAGTTGTATGGACCCAGTGTAGGATAAAACAAATATTACTTAAGAGTGCGTGGTAGATAAATAAACACTGAAAACATCAATCGATTTCTACGCTTTTTTTTTAAGTCAATATGGATAAAATAATCAATGGCGATCTTAGATAACGGTATTTTCCAACTTTATGAGTAAATATTTATCCACAATTACTAATATGTTACGAGTGATCTCTTGCGCCGCAGTTAAATGCACGAGGTTCCGGCGTCAGAGATTGTGTCTCAGAAGTTCGTAACACTGGAAACAATTTAGTTTAAAACGTTGGCTAAAACTATTGTCTAGGATTGCTATTGTTTACTCTTCGCAAGTTGGCTTCAAGAAACCTGCAGTTATCGATTAATGCTTTTAGCGTTTAATTATGTACCACGGCCTCTTAACTGCGCCTAATAAAGTCGATTTTATATTATTATAAGTGAAATAATTTTCAGATACATTAAGTGTCAAGTTCCTGTTGCCCGCTGAAAGGGTGCTATTACTCTACCTCTATACACATAACTATGTCAGTACGTGATTCTCTCTCTTTATTTATGGTTATCTCCTTTCTATTATCTTCCCGTCTCTATTTCCTACGTACTATTCAATATGCGAAAGCAGCGACAACAACCAGCCACGCGCGCAGAACACAGAACGCAGCACAACTTGTTTCAAGGCACAATTACCTCGGCGAATTGTCAGATATGAATCTCCTACTCGGGTCAGCCGTGACCAGCCGCAGCTACAGCTCGTCCGTGATAGCTTGAGCCACCGGGACCACCCGCGAACCGAGCCACCCACGACTCACGACACCTGCTGGGTACAGTTCGCCGCACAGAAATACTGCCCTTTCAGCAGGCAAGCTATTAGAGATGAGAGCGAGAGTTTTGTACATCCATTAACGCTAACACAAAGCAGGACATCCAGCGAGTTTCTGGGAGTTACCGTTGAAAAATCACAAATGAGAAATCCTAAAAATTGTCTTTCACAACTTTGTTCGGAAACTTTTTATTATAAATGTGCGTTCTCTGGTTCATACATTTTAGTCTGGCAAAAAAAAAAAAAAAAAAAAACTAACATTAATTACGATCACCTCCCAGTACACTAACTATTGCGTACGTGGCCAATCACATATTTTCGAACAGAAGAGAACATAAATGTCACAAAGTATTTAAAAAATAAGTGTAACATTACCTTATCTTACACTAAACCCGTTCCACATAATTACAAAAGAAAAACTATAATACAATACACTATTAAAAAACCACATCGATATATTTGTAAGGCAAATCAATTAAAACATATACAGTCACTTGCACATAGGCTTCCGAACATACAGAGTTTGATTTGTGTTACATTGTTTAAGATTTCTCTTAGCTTATATCCAACCATGCCTCTTCGGAGGAGAATGAAAGAAGAGGAATCAATATGTTTCCTGACACTTCACTAGCTGCAGCCAGAGCAGGCGAGATCTGGAGGAATGTGGGGAAGTTATCGCGGGCGAAGTGTAGAAGCGTGGGAGTGACTAACCTGCCTGGACATTACTGGGACACGCCCTGCTAGAACCGAATGAGAGCGTCTACACTACTACCCACACCCTTCCCCTCCGTCAAAATCACAGTTTCACGGCACAGGTATAGGCGGTGATTTAAGACGTACTAGAATTATGGCATATGTAACAGATTTTGTTTCTTGGTACCATATCTTGTTACTCTGGTACGCCAAAATACCGGTATTGTAATTGCAAAAGCAACATTAATATAATTTATTGTTGCTTTGAAAATAACTTAAATAACCCCCTATTTATTTATTACTTGTGATTAAGCCGCAGGTTATCACCAGTAAAACGGAAACTGAAATAATTTACTGCTGAAAATTACTAACTTTCATTTTATTTGGTTCTGTAAATCATCGTGGGTTACATCAGTGATTAATCCAACAAAAATATAAAAAGTGAAAATAGTTGTGTACACGAATTTTTTGAAGAATGCCACATGTTTTGTCTGAACGGTACTAGAACATCAACTTCTTGATCTGCCAAAACTGCACGTCCACGATAAATTGAACTTCATCTTGGAGTTTTATATAGCTTCTCAACACAACTCTAAAAGCCTTGCTCCTTATGTTTTTCTTCCTCGACTCCAATCCCCCGCGCTACTTTGGCGCAGCACCCTGCATTCGCACACGTATCAACTAACGTTGTTCCCGAGTTTTTTTTCAGACTGGTGCCAATAACTCAAATATTTTTTAACCAAAAGTTTTGAACAAATTTAAGTCAATGTGCAATCACACGATGCACAATAATGTGGACGCGTTTTTAAAAATAATGTACCATTCGCCAGCAAAAAAAAAAAAAAAATAATTATTTTCTTAAGTTTTGCTTATTTTCACGACGAAAAACGTGTTACTTTGGGTAATAAAATCTAAAAAACCGTTCAGTACAATTCTACAAAAAAATTCAGCTACAAATTATAACATATACTAAGTGTCAAAACGGTGCAGCGAAATTTTGATATGAGCATTAGGTAGCAATAAAAAAAATATTTTCGAAATCGCTGCAAAACTCCGTAACAATGCCTTAAGGGCGCTGTGTACAGCGATTTTCATCACTATGTTTTTATTTTTATATTTGCACCAGATATTTCTTTCTTGTTTTAGACACAAACTGTGACTAAATTTTGCTCTTATATAAGTTTTTTTTTTATCTCGCATAGTTTTTGCATAATGGCTCATTAAAGCAAAAATCTGCATATTTACTCAAACCATGACTCGCTTACGTAGCCCGCGATACTGTTCCTCAGTGGGAATTTCTTTCATTTCGGTATGTCAATTGGTTTTCATTTCTTGTATAAAACAGTTTTATGCACATTTTGTCTTTGACATGCCATTATACAAAAACTATGAAAGCTACAAAAATTTTAATTACTGTAAAAAATAGTCACAACATACGTCTACAAAACAAACCATATCTCGTACAAATTTAAAAATTATTAAAATAATAAATATTTTGCAAGGAGACCCCCTTAAAACATCCAATCACTGACCACGAAACATAACTGCAGGCGTGCACGTAAGGCGTCGAAATAAAGTCGTTCTGAAATATTTTCGCGACAACTTCCTGTCCCTAATTATCAACAGCTATCCTCGCGTGACGATAAGACCTGTATGGCGTTGCCACGAGGGCGGCGGATGAAAAGATGGGAGGAGGGAAGGGCGGTTGGCAGATAAGACGAAAAAAATTGCGTATTTCAACACTTTTACGATAGATGTAGAACACAAATATTGATATTTATGTTTTAACAATATCGCAAATACGTTTCAAGTATCATCAACTCGTCATTAAAGAATAAGTCATGCTACACCAATTACATAGAAGTGCAGAGTCTTCGTTATAGACTAGCGGCCATTCTAACGAGGAGCACAGTGGAATATACACGCCAGTGCACTTGTCTAAATGCGCTTCGCTTGATGATAGAGTGGGTGTTGTACAGGAGAGGTGGTGAGGGGAGGGCACAGTTCATCGTACCCGAGAGCGCGAGCCACGATTGAAGGTCGACTACTTGCCGTTTATTCCAGGAGCTCCCAGCTTCAAGACTGCGGCTTGCGGACACATGATACTGTTCGACGTGACTCACCCACACTTTCCCCTACCTTTCACACCACAACTATTTTTTTTGTGTGGGAGGGGGTAACATCATGCTTGCCATGACACCCGGTAGTTCGTACCCGTGACTAGACTGATACACTCAATGCGACACTACAGAGTTTATAGGTGGTTCAAGAAGAAGTGAGCACTTCTGATAACCTTGTCTAGAATAATAACTTCAAAATATTATTTAATGTGACCTTAAGACGTTAATTTTTGAGTACAGTACAATCTATACATTTTGATTATTACCTAGGGTGATTGGTTTTTATTAAAAAGTGGCAGGAAACTATACATTAACTGAAAGGTAAATGTACATAGGGTTTCAAAAGTGTTCACTTATTCCGAACCATCTATATGCATCACGATCTCAGTCTGGTGCACTGGGCCTAGTGAGAGCTTCAGAGGGTGTCCAGGTTTACACCAGAATGAGTAGCTCGTATAAGGTAAATTGTTTTACTGTATGCAACCATCACTAATTTATCTAACTTTATCTGTTTCAGATGCCAGCTGAAGTAGAGAGGTGTGCGTGTGCATGCCTCACCAGACATGTATGTAGTGCCCCATACAGCTCTAGTTGGTGACAGAAAATAAAACCAGTCCCGTGCCACATAAGTCCTTTACGATGAGCGGCTCCACCATGTCGCGACGTCTCTCTTACAGGCTTCTGATCGCTACAACCGGCACAAAACACAGTTCTCGGCTGGTTACTACACTGCATAATTAGAAACATGCAAAATTCGCGTTATCATTTGGTAGCAGACTAAACATCACTTTCCTATACATAACAGAGCATAATCTGCGATTCAATTGGCCACTAACTTTTATGTGTTGTCATTTACGTGTGTTACGTCTTGGCCTCTCTGCCGTGTAAGCATTCTCCGCGGCATGTCACGACAATATCGGCCAGCGGGAGACGTCGAACGAGCCTATAGTCACTTGGAGTCTAGTCAGCTATAAGAAAATAACGCGAATTTTGCTTGTCTCTATGCATAATGCCTAAATTCTTCATGTCTTTGAATGTTTCTTGCAATGGGACAGAATGACAAACTATATTTTTGAGAAAACAAGCCGAGTTGGCTGTAGTCAACACATCCATAAACCAAAACAACAGAACATGAAGGATCCCACAAGAAATTAGTCAACGACAAATAAAGGGAAAAAATGATGATAAACAACCAAAAAAAAGTCTAAATACGATAAATAAAGGAAAAAAATGATACAACCAAAAATAAAAGCTGAAAGATTTATGGAACGACATAATAATATTGCAATGGCGTATGTTTACAATAATACAGTTTGTCGCCTAAATTCTTACCTCGCGATAATGATTTTGTTAAATTAATGACTCGCACTTGGAAGTTAGTTACGCCTTTCGGAAGTAAATGGTTTTATTGAAATAATAGGGTGGTTCTCTGCGAACAGGCTGCAGGGCATGGGTGTGTGTCGGTAAGGCGGCAGGAACAGGATTTTATTATTTGTATTTCCCTTTAATGTCGGTTACGTGTTATGTACTGAAAGGGCTCCTCGACCAATGATAGCTTTCCTAACCCTCTATCATCATTCACAGAGGGCCGTAGCGGCCATGTGGTCAGAGCACTTGCCTCCCCCCAGGGTGATCAGAGTTCGGTCATGGACGATCCCCAGATTTTCGCATGTGGGAATCGTGCCGGACTAAGTCGCTGGTTGGAGATTTTCTCGGGAATCTTCCGTTTACACCGCCCTTCTAATACCTGCGCTTCTACATCGTAGGGCTTAACTCCATGTCAACCTTCGTAGTACACAGATGCCTACGGGCAAACAGTAATACATCTGAATTTGGGTTACCATAGCCTGGAATCCTCCTCATTTGATAATTTTTTATCACTCCCAGGACCCCCAAGAAGCCCTTCTGACCAATCAGAACACACTGAAACCCTTCCACCCCTGAAAAAATGTCATATCGTAACAGCCAATCAGAAACAACATATTCTACTTCAGGGGCAGGGGAGGAACAATAAAGGGGTGGAGACAAAGTCTGGCAGCCAATCAAAGGACAGTATTCTACAAAAAAAAGAGGTGGGATTCATCAGTCCCTGTGCGTGGGAACATTAATCAAATGTCCTTTATGCCGATGTTGTTTCCTAGTGGGCTAAGATGGCCTCGCTTCCCCTACTATTAAGTTCAGATGTCTGCATTCGTGTCGACCTGTCGCCGATAATCTTCTTGATCAGATAACGAGCCACCATGACAGACATCCTCCAGTAAGCCGGTCCTAGACATCGTCTCCTCACGACTGACTGATCAACTGTTATAAGATTCGCAATTCCAGCATTTACAGATATTTTCCTACAAAAATGCTGCTTGCAACACTGATTATAAACTTGACACTTCGCAAAAACCTATCGACAAATTCTTATTTTACATGTGTAACGTTGATGCACGTAACAGGCCACCTTACATGCACAAACTGTAAAAAAAATCAACTAACGGTTTCCTAAAAACGGCATGATACAAAGTATTGATACTCAGTACGATATTTGAAAAACAAATTTAGCTCTTTGAATGTTGTCTCAAATAACAGAAAAAAATCAATAAATGCTAACTTCGAGATCAGTTAATGAGTCGCACATAAGGACATCATTCAGTTAATTAATTACAAACTTACCACAACTGAACCGAACGAGCAACAGTTACAACACGTACGGTATTAGGTTAATATAAACACGTAAACAACATCGGAGTTTTTTCAAATTTACAAAAGAAAAATGCCGAAATTTTTATTTAGAAAGTGCTTTAAAATATCTTAAATACCTAGAAAATTTAATTAAATAAAGCTTTATTAAAAATGTTCAACAAGTAACACTCAGTATCGGAACCATAACACATTCTACTAATTTTTAATTTATTTTACAAAAAAAATATTTTGGTTTCCAAAAAAAAAAATACTTAACAATACAAGCAAGTTTAATGAAATTGACAAGAAATTGACTGACAGAGAATATCTGTGAGTTTGAAAACAAATAGCTTAATTTATATTCCCGAAAAAATTTGATTTCGTACCTTTAACTATACTAATTTGCAACTTCATTATTTTTAAAGGCGTGAACAAATTAGTTTCGTAAATGCCCGGAAAGTTTTTTCTACAGTGACAGCTGCAGCAAAACGGAAGCTAGAAGACAGACTAGAGGAAACTCGTAGCTAGTCTGTACAGGAACTTCGCCGTCTGCTTACGAATACTTAAACGAGTCTGTGTCATTACCAGTTTCCACGGCTAATTATTATTTGGCATGGCTGAACACTCGCCGGAAAGCATTTAATTTTATTACAGTTAATAAAGAATTACCCGCCAACATCAAAAGGATCATTTCCGTACCAAACCAACCCTAACTTATAATTTACAAAATATGTTATTATTTTTAAAAAAAACAGTAAATAAATACATATAAATATGGACTCAGAAAAAAATTTAGTATTCCTAAATTCTATAAAAAAATTGATTTCAGTATTTTTTCTTTTTTTGCGATTTCCGACATACTTATTACAGAAACGTCACGGGAATTCTACAATGTATATGTATGTGTGCATACGGGCGTGAAGGTTTCTGCCACAAAAAAAAACTATTTTATTTGGGAGAGGGGAAGGCCAAAAGGGGGCAGAGGGATAGGACAGGGTACTCAAAAATTGAGAGAAAAACAAACATTGGTAAGGTGTGTGTGCGCCACCAAAGGTTTCTGCCCAATAATAATAATAATAATAATTATTATTATTTTCCTTTGTGGGAGAGATGCAAAACGTGATACACGGATATACTGCGGCATATCAAAGGGGCGGCAGACTGTCCCCACTCTGTTTGAGAAAGTTAGGGCAGAAAAACAACAGCCACCTTGATAAAGCTATTTCAGGTAGTAATGAAAATGGAATCAATTTTGGCCGAGAGAAGTAAATATGAGAACGCCTGAAAATTAAGGCTATTCTGCCGTATTTCTACAGATTTAGCGATAGTTTTAAGAGCTAGCGATAGTTATAAAAGCTAGCGATAATTATAAGAACTAGCGATAGTTATAAGAGCTAGCGATAGTTTT
>PNEQ01042220.1:0-17078 GCA_003012365.1 Medauroidea extradentata
AAATTTATTTTAATTTTGGGAAATTTTTGGAAAATTTTGAAAGTGACGTAATCCAAGATGGCGGCCGGAAACAAGATGACCGCCGGAAACAAGATGGCCGCCGGAAACAAGATGGCCGCCGGAAACAATATGGCGGTCGCGGCACCACAGCACCACAGCCCCCAGCCCCTGTCCCAGAAGCCCCATAATATAACTACTCTCACTTTATCCCGAATCACTTATAAACTTTCTGTTTCAACTCCCTACATGAGAATTTGTCCCTGTCCAAGCTAAAGTCAAAACCTAATACGTCCGCCTAGAGTATACGAGAACTTACAGTAATACGTTTCCTCTGTGTACGTATGGGGATGTACGATAATATCGGTGGCTCTGGGAATTGAGGCAGGTGTATAGTCTACTACACGAGTTAGTGCACTTGTCTGACGGCTAGTAAATGTAACTTAGGAATCTAAATTCAAAATCTTATTGTCATACAGCGATGTATTAACATACCGAATTAATGGATCAGTGTCATGCATCGGCCAGCTATGCGCCACTAGAATCTCGTATTAATTTTTCAACTTTGAAACAATCTTACAAAATGTCTAATTATCTGCAGTTCCAAATATTTAGTTTATTAGACTTTAATACTTTTTGTAAAACTGCTTCAAAGTTGAGAACATTTAAACAAATGTTTTACACAAAACTAGCAATTGCCGCTTAGCTGGTTGACAGCGGCGAAGAGTGGGTGGTGTTTCGTGGTAGACCCGACTACACTACACACAAACCACGTGACATCAGTAGAGCCCACGATTTTTCGCGAAAAGAAATCTGCAACAGTTTGTTTCAATGCATTATGTGCACATATGAAACTGTACTTCATGGTTACTGGCAGAATGTGTTATTGCACAGACGTGGCTCATTTGACTGTGCCAACAGGAACAATGTTACTACGACACCACACGTCTGGGATTGGCGGGTAGAACCCTAGACGCTGAGAGTTCAAAACAACCAATCACTGACCATGAAGCAGAGATACATGTGTGCACATAAGGCACTGAAACAAACTGCTGCAGGATTCTTTTGGCGGAAAATTGTGGGCTCTAGGCATCAACTTATCTGAAGATAACACCGAGCATATTTTTCTGTTGCTGAGGCTGAGCGATTGGACAATTCCTCTTGTTAGCGCTCGACAGGGAGAGCGACGTTCAACACCAGCCAGTCTTAACATTGTTCCACAGACCACTCGAGAGTTGTGTACAGTCATAACTTAGCACCGCTTCTCTCGGAACACAGCCAAGTCTCGCCATTGGTGGTTGATGCATAGCATCGTCCAATTGATGTTGGAAGTGTAGTAAACCCTGGAAGCCCACTGGCTACACACGTCGGAGTCAGCGGACCACAAAAAATAATTATTCCAACCTCGATCGTAGGGCACTTTTACCAAATACAGCATAAACCAATGCCGGACAGCTTGTGCAGTTCTGCGAGAACACTGATAGTGTTTCCAAACTAAGACAACAGGAAACAGTACATTACATTATATTAGATCTGTGCTGCCAATTTAACCACGTGGGAAAAATATTTTCTTGACGAATAACCAGTTTTCAATGCCACGAACTAAAATAAACGCATTGAACCAAACCAGCAATTCAACAAACACATAAACAAGTTAAATTCATGTCAAATAAAATGTAATAACATTTATTTACTCGATAGTTTCACTCCATGCCGCTAGGTTATTTATTGCATACTTCTTGTAATACTAAAGGCGTCCAGAACTGCCGCATAATAAGCACACCAACTGAATACTCAGATAAATTGGAGACGAAAATGTTAGTGGCTAAATGTTGTACGATGACATTTTACATGCACAATGTGGCAACGTAGCATGATGACGTCAGTCTCCTCTTGCGCGGCACATACATCTTACTACCGCAGTTTTGATCACAATTTTATGGGCGCGGGTTCGATCCCGAGCACTCCAATATGATTTTACATTTACTCGACTAGCATACATACGACGGTTTTTTTTCAACCTCCGATCGGCTGTAATAAAAAAAAAACGGGAATGAATTAGGAAATTATTTTAATGTCAAAAGCAACGTACATCTTTACACTATTTTTTCCGCATAATCCCCGTGCAGATTGTGACATTTGTCGTACCGATGCACCAGCTTGCCGATACGCTCTGTAAAGAATGATGCCTCCTGCCTATTCAGCCACGTTTTTACAGTGTCCTGTAGTTTTTTCAACGTGGGGAAAAGGGGGAAGTCACTCGGTGCCAAATCCGGACTGTAAAGAGGATATCGGCAAGCTGGTGCATCTGTACGACAAATGCCTCAATATGCACGGTGATTATGTGGAAAAAATAGTGTAAAGATGTACGTTGCTTTTGACATTAAAATAATTTCCTAATTCATTCCCGTTTTTTTTATTACAGTCGATCGGAGGTTTAAAAAAATAACCCTCGTATAATAATACCTGGACGTGGAGCGTAAGAAGGGGGCGATCTCTGTGCTTTGTCGCCACACAATATAATCGCACAACATATTGACACAAACATATTCTTCTCCAATTTCGCCCAGGATTGACGTGCTGTGCTTACTATGAGGTTCCTTGTGGTAATGGTATACTACTGTAGTTGCTGCCGAGATGAAAGGCAAGGCGAGGCACGTCTTGTAGCTCGCCACGTGTGCTGAGGTCGAGCCTGGGTTCCACGACCTCTTATCTCTGCAGCAAGGCACGGTCGTGGTCCGTTCCCTTCTCTGCGCCACCTGCCACATGCCACATGCTGCTGCTCTGCTAACTGCCTAACATACTGTACTAACTGTACTGAAAACATGAACAATGAAGTCAACTGTCACATATGTCGCGAAGTTAAGGGCGTCACCCTATCGACATGTCAGAGGCATAGACTAAATAGTAATACACACGTGAAATGACGTAGCGGCTCTTTCGATACTGGTGAACTTCACCGCTTATTGGCTGGCCGAGTTTGTTAATACAAGCCCCGTGTCTGGTTTCTGCATTTTGCGACAGGTTTCCTAATGGCATGGCTACCGGATAGCAGGGCAGCCGCCTTACGCTGATTGGCCGTAGGTAACTAGCCAGTGACGCCATTTTGCTGGCGTTTGTGACTGAGTTCGCTGTCCTATCGGCTATTTCACTTCTGTATTCCTAAATATTCTGTGTCACAGGCTCAGAAGCGACCTTCAGGCGCGCATCAAATGCAGCATCGCAACAACGAGGTAAGCGCTGAACTAGCATGTAAGATTTTCGCCGACATGCAAAATTCGCGTTATTTCTTGCCACCAGGCTAGACTCCAAATGGTTATATACTCGTCCCAACTTCCCTCAAAGGCAAAAAATGCCGTGGTCTACCGGGTAAAATGCATCTGCCCAGTAGTTAAAAGTTGCAGGTTTAAGTAACCGAACTGCTGTAAAGCTATCACACACGTAGCTGATATCACATAGAGGCTACGGCCAGTGCCATCTCATACTGTAACCGTTTATATATATATATATATATATATATATATATATATATATATATATATATATATATATATATATATATATATATATATATATATATGACTGTTAAGTCTAACCTGCTACCAAATAACAACACAAATTTTGCAGGTACCATAAATATAGGACGTTAAGAGTTTTCAAGTGCGATGAAATCATAATTTTATATTTGTATGAAATATTGTTAGTACTTGTGAGTACATTTTACGCTTACGAAACAATTTTAGCTCTCACAGTTTTCTCGTAACTGGGTGTCAAAGTCAAAACTTGCTTGTTACGTTGCCACGCAAATACTGAAAACCTACTGACCTACTTACACGTTAACTTACACCCCATGATCTATGCAATAAGGCATTTAACATCCCAAAACGTTATATTTTAGATTTTAAAAAAATCGCAAATGTACAGAAAAAAAAGTAGCAAATTAGGCAATTTTTAAAATACAAAACTAGTTCGCGGGATTTATTCAAATGTTTTATTGCGTAGCCCACAGTGTGTTATTTCACTGTGAATTATTTCACGTACGTAAGTTAATTGATTTTCACTATTTGCATGAAAGCATAACATGCAAATTTTGACTTTAACGCACCATTATGAGAAAACTACGCCAGCTAAAATTGCTCCGTAAGAGGAGACTACACTTACACCGTTTCATAAAAATATAAAATCATTGCCTTTTAGGCACTTGAACACCCTTAAGTTGTGACCATATCATTTTATTGATGAAAAGACTATTGCGAAGTTCAGTGCATGTTTCTATCTCAGAGTTATTCAGTTAGTTCATTTTGAAGTGCGGCAGCCTGAAAATGCTGTTTTTTTTTTTTTTTTTGCTTATGTTGGAGGATTTATAGGTGATTCGGAATAAAGTGAACACTAAAAAAACCCTGATTAATTTCTATTTTCTGCCAGTTTATATCTTTCCGTTGCATGTAAACAACAACATTGGCACGTGCTTTTATTTACATAGGCTCGTACAATGTTTAAGTTTACATTTACATTACATTGCTCCGATAAATGTTATCTACAATATGTACTCATTAAATGCACGGGTGTTGAATATGTGCTATACTCAGTAGTAATCTTAGTTATAAATACCTGCGAGTAAACATCTTATAACACTGGTTTCTCTGCGTCTACTCTAACGGCGCTATTTCCGTTACGAATCTCGTAAATGCATGCACAATATATTCGAACTTTCAAATTAAAACCGCCACTAAAAACACACATGACACACGCAACTCAAGAATTCAAGTTCCGTTCAGCATACTGCAATGAACGACGACGACGCACGTAAAGAGAAACAGTAAATAACATATTTTCTTAATGCGTGAAACAGGAAAAAAAACGCTGTTTCTATTTCCAGATACCCAGGCTGGCGATCATAAAACAAAACTTTTTACATTACTATTGACTTCACATAATTCAGCAATTCAGAAACAGTCACTTCTAATACTTTTGAATGTGTTTATCAGAAACCCATATTCATTACACAACGGACAAACAAACTGAATGACGCAATTCGCTTCAAAGCGAAGCGGAGAAAACCTAACCCTGATGCCATATGTCGGTGGAATTTTAAACTACCTCTGTGGCGCGAAGCATTAGCGGCGTGTGCCAACGATAATCGATTCGATTGCGTCGCTTTGTGCTGGCGCTAATTAAATAAAATTATACAGTCAGTAGGTATGTCCGTATATTAAATACAGAGAAGTCGTTTGCATTTGTTGTTGTTTCACTAATGCTGTATTCAAGTAAGAAAATACACGGAACTACGCGCAATTATTCGCTACCAACCATACAAATAACGTAACTGTTGTTAATGTTGACTTATATGCATTAACGGCTACTGATTTTTTTCAAAGGTTAAATCTTTAGTGCTCATTTTATTCCGAATGGCCTACAGAAACGGTGTTTTTAATTAGCATGATGTATTAACAATGACATTTCGTATGTGAGGCGTGTTTTCGTACATTGGTACAATGGGTACATGTGGAACAGTTTTTACTAACACACTGCAACACATTTGAGGCGCGGAACGATGGAAATAATGTGCGCCAGTTTACCGCCTCGCTAATATGAAATACGGCTCGTGTTCGATGTTTCAACGTGCCATCTATGTTCTGCAAATTCCCGTTGCCGGCCACGTTTATGTTTTTATAAAGAAAGGTCATAGAAGCTTTAACAATAAATCTTACAGTGCATAATGTATCTACCTATTGAAATAAATTAATATTTTAATAAACAAAATAAATCACCCTGACAAATATATTGTAAAAACGTTTAGTACTGAGAAGTGGTGCACGCTTTTACTCTCTACATGGCAAGTAAGTTTAGATGTGTTACCAGTAGTTTCTTTTGTAACTCTATCACAATGCGTACAGGTTGCAGCTCCATTATTTGTGTACGTAACTACTGTTGCCACAACAGGCTTTAGGTTGAGTTACTTCTTACTTCCGACACAATAAACTATTTCACAAAAACTGACGCACTTGCGCCCCTTCATACATTAATATTTTGGTTTAGCAGTTCTACTGTTACTTTACACGAGCAGTGCTGCCAGACCAAACACAAGAAAATTCCCTTCGCTCCTAACAAAACTCTGCTGCATTCATCTACATGAACAAACTAAATAAAATACCTTTCCGTATAACGCTAATGGGAGACGGAACAGGTAATTGCGATGTCCTGACAGCAAATGGCAGGAAATGGTACAGATTTAGCTGCCTTAATAGTAGCACCGTTGAAATGATGGGAAATATATACATAGATACGACACAAATACATCGAAAGTCAATACACATGGGCAACAAACATCGATGCTAGAATATCGAACTTAACAACCAACGATGGCCATTCATTAATACAGGCGAGAGCTGAAGTTGCGCGCAAGCTTCTCAATGTTCACACACTGCGTAATGTGTACCGCTCAACATAATACTACCTGTGGAAAATGTGAAGCAACGTTCAGTGCAATTCTGTGTCTGACTACTGTGTGGTGGCTTGACAGTGACATTTTCAATTCGTAAATCTGTTTACTAGGCGATGTACTGTACTGTTGTGGACATACGCCATTGCAATATTATGTCGTCTCAGGAATATAAAACGAATCTAAGAAAAACAAACAAAAAATTAGAAAATAGGTCTACTTTGATTGTAGTCAACACATCCATACGCCAAAACACCATAACATGAAAGACCCCATAAGGAATTAGCCATCGGTCCCCACATAAGAGCCCGGCTCCGTCTAGCGAGAGAGGGAAGCGAAGACCTGTGGGTTGTGAACCACACCAATGGGCGTTGTGGGACACCACTGTGCACTCCGTGGTACACTATGGGTCTGAAGTTCGGTGTTGGGACTCGAATCGTCTGTAGACGACTCACCTTCCGAGGCGCGGTGTTGTACTCGGGACAACAAATAAAGAAAAATAAAATGAACACCCAAAAATAAAAGTTGAAATATACAAACAAAATAATTTGTAAAAAATGCTCAGGACACCACAATTAAGACAGCACAGACAATAACAGAGATGAAGTCAATGTTTGACACACAGGATATGGCACAGTCTATGACCACAACAGTACAGTGCGTTATTCTGTCCCATTGCAAGAAACATTCAAAGATATCACAGGGCAAATCACGGAACAGTTTCGTATAAAATTAACGTATTTTATAACGTACTGCGATACACTCAACGCACTCCAGCTTCGAGTTGAAGTAAATGCGTAAGTTATTCACAAACACGTAAACAGTAATAAGCGGTTTGCGATAAAGTAAGAACTTTCGAAGCTTTGGTTATTTATTTTCCTTTCAGTCAATTTGTATTTTTCTGCAACTCAAAATATATACATATCATCCTTAGGTGAGCGGACAATGAGTAGACAGCTTGTCTGTCATACGCCGCGCTGGGAAAATAGCTTTAGACTGCGTATTTGAAGTGAAGAAATTTTGGTCAGCACTTAAGGGCCTCGCCTACCACGCGTTTAAAATGCGTTGCAGCATGTTCGTAATACCGTTTTTTTAAGAAACATTCCACATATGCTCAATGTGCCTATACACGAAAAGAAAATACACTCAAAACGATGACTGAATAATCGTTTCAAAGCATCACGTCGATTAGAAAAATCATTTCTGAGCTCCTCAAAATGGCTAAAAACAGCTTTTCCAACCCGTTATATCTGAAAAACTATACTTGCTTGCGGGATTCGTGTGAAACTTGTCTAGGAGCATGCAATGGACTTTTGTTTAAAACTTTCCACCAATCAAAAGATGGGGTCAGTCAGTCAGGCGAGTGATCTACGATGCCACTGCACGCCGTTTCAGTGTTTTGCGCTAGAGGTGATACAGCACCAGATAAGCCGGTCAACATCGCCCTTGGCACCTTGTATCACTCACACAAACACACGGCCAGTAGGCGGGCGCCATCGAGGTCTTCAGCGCTGGTGAAGGGTGATATGAGGCATGGAGCAGCGTCGGAATGAAGGGGTGAGGGAAACGGGAGATCCCCGAAAAACCCCGCCGATCAGCGGCATCGTTCGGCACTATTCCCACATGCGAAAATCCAGGGACTGATTCCGCCGGGAATCAAAGCCGGATCGCCTTGGTGAGAGGCGAGTGCTCCAGCCACTTCACCAACTGCGACCTAACTGCCTACTTGAGTCCAGATCTCACTTTCAGACTGTCTGAAGACAGGAAATTATGTCAAATCCCGAAACGTCGCGATTAGTTCGTCTGAGAAAAACTCCTCTGTTCTCCTGTGTTTTCATAGTTATTTCGTCTAGTCTTTGTGACGTCACTGTAGGATCATCCTGTTTAGTGTGTAACGTTGTATTTGCCTCAATTACCGTCCGTGCTGTCATACTATTGGTGTCCTGAGTTTTCTCAGGTTTTTTTCTGCTTTATTTGTTTTGAACTTCAGCTTTTCGTTTACTTTATTTTCTGTAACTTGACATAGTTCCTCGTGGAATATTTTTACGATGTATTATTTATGCATGTATTGACTACAGGCCATTCGGCAATTTTTTTCTTGGTTCATTCACTTATTTTCTGAGATGACCTAGCTCAGCTACGGTGTATGTACACAATATTTCACTAGACAATTTACCCCCAATGCAAGAATCTTTCAAATACATTGTTTTTTAGTATTCTTCAAAGTACACAGATTCTACAGTACTCAAAAGGTAGCGTCTTAGGTTCAACAGTATATAAAAAATCATTATTCTAGGCAAACCTGTTTCGAAAAGAACCCACTATATTGAGAACAGCCTAAGAAACATTCAGCAACGGCAGAACATTTTCCTGTAGGTCGTTCAGGATAAAATGGATACTTCTGTAGTCCTAGTTTTTCTTTCTTTCAGATAATTTCTTTCCCACTGCTTTTTTTTATGAATAATACAGTCCAAACACAATTAAAGTGTATGAAACGTCATGTACTCAGAAGTTAATGTTTGATGTCAGAATTAATATCATTTTCTAATTATTATTATTATAAGTGCTCAGTTTATCGTGAATCGCCTATACATGTTTCCCCCAGCAGAAAGAATAACAGCACAGGGCCAGGCGCGTAGAGGCGAAGAGTAATAAGAAGCGCGTGAGAGTGTCGACCTTGGCGTCGTGACGTCACGCCTCACAGGCTCCAGAGGGCGGACAGCAATCAGCAGGGGCCGGGAGAGAGAGAGAGAGAGAGAGAGAGAGAGAGAGAGAGAGAGAGGCAAATTGGCCGTAGGTGTAGATCAACTCGCAATTATGCCCGGGGCTGGGGCTCACGACTCTGACCCGGGACCACTAGAGCTCGAGATAAGGCGCGCCAGACCGGGTGCCGCCTGCGCTCAAGGTCACCGCCAAGTACTCTACTACACTGAACCCACTCAGCGTACTTTTGCCACGTGTCCAAACTAACTCCGCCAAAGACGCTACCTACACTGTCAAACGCCTGTTCCCGCGCTTGAACGACATTGGCTGTGCAACAAACCGCCGCACCTCCTCCGCGTGTCTCGCAAGCTGTCGACTGGCAACAAGTGGAGAAACGGAATCGCGCCTCGCTGTGGAGGAAATGGAATCAAGATGGACGTGGCGTCGTCGTTCAAGTCGTAGTTAATCCAGTCCATGCACATATAGTATTTCATGCGTACAGAGTGATATTATATTACAGAGGATTAAAAAAACCCAACTAAACGATAAAATTACCTATCCCGAACTAAAACACAGTAATTTAGCGTAGGACATATTTCCTGTCGCAACGACACTGTTAACTAACCAGCCAACCAATGGTCGAGAGCTCACCTGTGACAGAGTTTATTTCTGCTGCAACCTTGGAATGGATACAGTATAGGAGTGTTGAATGGTAGCGGTAAGTGGGCTTCACGTTCGAAGGCGACACACAACATGTACAATGAAGGAAGCTGGTGGAGGAGTCGGCCATGGCCTTTGCTACGAAACCATCACAGCATTCGCCTGCTGGAGCGATTTCCACAAACCATGGAAAACTGAAATCGGGATGACCGGAGCCGGGGATCGAACCCGGATCCTCCAGAATACGAGTCCAACGTGAGAAGTGTTTAGAAAGTAGGTATGGTAAAATTGTTTTTCACACGCCAATAGCAGCGCTCCTACGCATTTTTAAGGAAACAAACATATACTGATATACTATAGTAACAATATCCAACAGTATTTTTATATACTTACTAGATGAAGTATGCCAAGTGTGTCATATTGTGTATGGAAGAAAAACTTTCCAACTTGTTTAGTTTTTACGGTGTTTCCTATTGGCTGGTCACGGCCAGTGAGCAATTTAGAAGATCGCCACGTCTAGAATATTAATTTAAGATATTTTTGTAACCTTCGACATTAAATTGAGTATGTTATAACCTAAACATAATGAGTATTATTTAGGGTGATACGTTAACGTAAAAAAATAACAAAAAAAAAATATATATCGGTTGAAATGAAAAAAAAAAAGTAACCAGGGATTTTAAAGCGCTCTCGTTTTATCGCGAAACTCCTAATGATATAAACACAGCAACGTAACTAACGAACAAAATGTACATCTTTACCGTAACTCTAAATTGGTTATGTCTTATCGTCAAATTGGTTTTGTACGATCCTGTAAATAATTTACGCCGAACCCCCTAGTTGTTTTCACTAGTACGTTTTATCGATTTTCTACCTCTATAATAACCGAATTTCAAAAATACTAGCGTTTTGATTTGAAAATGTTTTTAGTATCCGAAAATCTTTGCGCGAGAGGTTTACGGATGTTAAAATTATTTTCAAATGAAAATGCGAGTAATTTTGAAATTCTGTTATTACAGAGGCCTAGATATTATTTAATTACAAATTACAAAAAATACTGTTTTCCACTTTTATAGGTCTTGTGGCTTCAAACCCATATTTTTTTTAAAGACATGTTTTAATTTTTACTTGAAAGAAAAGCATACTACCGCACAGTGCTATATAAATAAACGTCCGCTGATAATATATCTACTCGGCAAAAAATCTCATAGATTTTTGATGAGTATTTCAGATTTTATTGACGCTTGAGTGATGCAGTTGTCCGCTCGACGTCGTAGCTTTACTTATCCCTTAAGGGTGCGGTATACCGCAATTTTCATCATCATTATTTTATTTTTTATTTGTACTACATATTTTTTTTCTTATTTTAGAAACAAAATGTGACTAAATTTGGCTCTTATGAAATTTTTTTTATCTCTCATAGTTTTCGCGTAATGGCTTGTTAAAGTCATATTTTGCGTGTTTCCGTTTTAACGACTACACTAAAACCAACTGATATACCAAACTGAAAAAATCACACTGGATAAAGACATTGCAGGCTACAATAACTTGCTCATAAAATTAAAGAATAAAAATTATTTGATTTTTTAAAAAATGCTGAAACCGAAAATTAGAATTTTAAAAATACAATATATTTTTTAAAAAAATACAAATAATTTTTATTTTTTAATTTTATGAGCATGCCATTGTAGCCTGCAACCCGTGTGCCGCCTTTCTTTAAAGCCGTGCACCCCTGATTATACGGTTTTTGTGATAATTATTTTTTAAGCCTAAACGAGAGCAGATGTCAAAATTCTGTTTGGCAGTTTTGTTTAAAATTGTCATCAAGTATGTAATTAACGAATATTTGTTTATCGACTTGCTAGCTGGAAAAGTTAGCTATGATGGCAAGAACAAACAAAACTACCAAACAGAATAGTTATATCTGCTCTCGTTTAAGCTTAAAAAATTAACTATCGCAAAATAGAGGAAGCCTGACCTTAATGATGATGTTGAGTGTAAACAGTGCACCCGAGGGCAAAATTTCACACTGGAAGGCATATTTTCTACGTGAGAGCATGCAGGCACCCGCCGTTCTCTGGCAGATGACGTGTAATGAAACCCTACAATGCAGCTGCGAAAGAATACAAGGACAGAGGGAAACAGGAGTGCCACGAGAAAACTCGCCTGCCAATGGCAACGTCCACCATGTTTCCCACACGGGAATCAAACCCGAATTGTCATCGTGGGAGGCGAGTGATGTCAACTTCACCATATAATTTTATGGTAGAAAGTCTCTTTATCATCCTATATTACAGCTCAGTCTAAAATACATACATACATACATACATACATACATACATACATACATACATACATACATACATACATACATACATACGCACATCTGAACATGTGTGCGAAAACAAATACGAGCGCGGCATCCCCTCGTTGAGTAGCAAAGTGATCTGAACAAACCTTTTGAACTTAGATATGGATACACAACCAGAAATTAGTCCATTGTCTTATTTATATCAGCGGCAAGATTTTTAAAACACGAGGCAATTTTTAGTGCAAAATATGTAAACTAATTTCCATGCGCGTAAATTAATTTAACAACTCTGCAGCGTAGGGATTGGGCCAGAGCACTGCGGTACACAATGACTGGCTTTGCTTTAAACTGCACTGCACACTCACCTCTATACGACCAGTACACTTGATTAAGTAGGCCTAACAGACGTTCGTTGCGAACGAGCTAGGACAAAACGAGCATGTAAAGTAATTAACAAAAAAAAGTAAATGACGGCTATTGTGGCTTATTTATCTTTCCACTAACCCTCTCAGGTGCTGCTGAAATGTTGAAAATCATCACTTATGCAGGGCTGTAAATGTCAGGTTTTATAAGCATTGACATTTGCTTTTTGCAATCTGTGTCGGCGTGTCGCCGTGCTACATATTCATATGAGGTTTTAAGGGCTATTTATTTTGAGTTTGTATTTGCGTGAATCAGAAACCAATGAATTGTTTACTCCAACAAAGAAAAGCTATTCAAAACTTGACTCCTTGTCTTAGTGTAGTGAAAAAAAAAAATTAATTTCTCACGTCTTAATTTGTAAGATATTGCACTGATAATAAAACCATATAAAATGCTACACATGAAAGTTTTTTATTTCTTGTAACCTTTAATTGAAATATTTATTAACTTCTTTCTTTGTCTAAATTTCGCAGTACCACTGCACTGCGGCTGGGAAGTACACAGACGCAACCGCCTGCTGATGTGAGCATAGACAACCCGCACATCAGCCTCACGTGCCGGGTTGCATATGCTTCTGTTATCCCACACCTACCGCAAACCACAGCAGGAGGGAGTTGGTATAAATCTGGGTGTTGTATTACTCTTAGGGCACGTTACACCCGCACAGGCCAAATACAAGGCATTGACAGTCGAGGAGAGTACATACCGCAAAAACAATCCTAGATGTAACATGCTTGTAATTTTATAAAGAGAGCCTGCATAGTGTAAGGTCAAAGTTGGTTATAATTACAGGTACGTAAATTTCGCAGATACATTCCAGGTCAGGTTGAACGCCAATTATGTATACTTCATTGTCATGTCTGTGACTTGCTGGCGGCTGTTACGAAACGCGTTTGACTACTGCAAGCCAATAGTAAATAAGGAAATAATGCGAAGTGCTATCGCTTGTTACCTGCTTGTACGGTTATAAGCCAATATATAATCGATTGTGGCCAGTGGGTGTATAGGACTGACAAGTCTAGGCTGCTGCCAGATGAATCGCGAAATTTACGTACCTCTAGTTATAACGGCTCCACTGTGCATTTACTCATCGAGTGTACGTCAAGGTAATTTCAGCAAGTACTTTCCTCATTAGCTTCATAAGAAGACATAAGAAATTAACTAACGGTAAACGTTTTATGTTAAGTCTAAAGGATTTGGAGACCTATATAAATATTCTGTGCTATATTTTGCAAACTTTGTGAACAAACTGCCGCATAAAGTAAAAAAAAAAAAAAATTATGTGGGGCCGCTGTGGCCGAGGGGTCAGACCTCTCGCCTCCCGCCAAGTCCATCCGGATTCGATTCCCGGCGGAGTCGGTCCACGGATTTTCACACGTGGGAATCGTGTGAGGACGATGCCGCTGGTCGGCGGGTTTTCTCGGGGATCTCCCGTTTCCCCCGTCCATTCATTCCGGCGCTGCTCCATACTCTCATCATGTCACCCCTCACCAGCGCTGAAGGCCTCGATGATAGTGCTGACCAAAATCTCTTCACTTACTCGAAAATGATGTTTTGGTAAGTTACTCACGAAACTAGAATTTTATACTTTTAATTAATAAATGAGCTGGTCACTGAGGCATATTTGCTCAACAAGTTGGCACACAACTGTCACTAACACGTACTACCGAGGTAGAGTCGCCGAAACAAATTGTACAGCCAATGAAGGGAGGATCATGACGGAGCCTAAGGCGGTCACTTGTATGAACGTGTTTCGCTTGTTCGAGACCGAGACGTGTGGAAGCTGTATAAGGGCGCATAGCACGCGCATCGCCCTAGATACTAGGCGTAAGTCACTGAACTGAAGTGCAGTCTACCCGTCTATGAGACGTCCATTGGTCGCTCTATAGCTGGTTCGCGATGTAATGAGCACGTTGGAAGACCATCATATCAGGAACAGTAATTAAAAAACAATATTTATTATGACCTCAGCAGTGAACTTCCGAGTGCGGGCAAAATCTACACACTTTCTTACTGAGGGTGGTGTGGTATGAAGCTGAAGTACAGACATGCAAAATTCGCGTTATCATTTGGTAGTAGACTAAACTTCACTTTCCTATACATATCATACTGCAACTCAATTGGCCACGATTTTTATGCGTTGTCATTTACGTGTGTTACGTCTTTACCAGAGATTGGCCTCTCTATCGTGTAAGCATTATACGAGGCAAGTCACGACAATATCGACCAGCGGGAGACGAGTTTACAGTCACTTGGAGTCTAGTCAGCTGTCAGAAAATATCGCGAATTTCGCATGTCTCTAGCTATATGTAATCTGAAAGGTGCTCATTTTACACCCAAAGAACTACGTCATTTAATTGCGTAATATTAACGACGAAGGTGTACAATACACGCCCATATGTTCTCAAATACTCTAAGCCAAGATTTTCATACCTGAAACACCTATTTTCGCCATTTTCGGCATAGCAAACATACATTTTATGGATACATGATGAACCTGTAAAGGTTATACACGTGATGACGTTATTTAAATACAATTCCTAAGGCCAGACATAACTATGCACAGTGATCAGTTTCCGAAAAGTCTTGTAAAGGCCGAAATTCTTCACACCTCTCGGCGGCCTGGACAGGCAACATCTAAACTCATACTTGACGTATAAATATTTAGTAAATTTAGCAATTACCTAAAGAATAGATTGCCAGTGCGATTACAAACACTTTGGGAAATTAAATAAAGTCTCAATACTGGTAAACAGACTAATACTTGTAGACATACTCTAGTTAGTAACATTTCTACTCACCTGCACGATAGAGAATCAGAATGGATGGAGCTACAAGAGCGACTTTGTAGCGCCCATCAAATGCCGTATCGTCGCATGGACCTAGCGCTGAACAAGAGTACAAAATTCACACCGTTCTATTTTTACTATGGGACTTGAAGCGATTATCTAGGTAGAAAGTCTGCAACAAAGTTCAGTGCACATTTCTAAGTTCCTCATACGTCCGGCTAGTACATTTTGAAGTACGGCAGTCAGAAAAGAGAGTTTTTAGCTATGTCGCACTGAGAAAAAAGATTTGTTGGTGCAAACAAAATTTGGTTGAATCAATCAAATCATATGTTTGTATAGGGGCAGTTAGATATTTGTTTGCTCGTACCAAATTATTTTGTTCCCTCGATTTGAGGCAAATGCCTGAATTTTGACAGTACAAAGGATTTAGCTGGTGATAAAATATTTCGTTGGACATGATAAACGCACATGCAATATTTTAAGAACTAAAAAAATCTTATTTAGATACTTAAAAAATTTTGGAAATTTAAAAAATAAATTTAAAAAAAAGTATGGCTAGGCCGGGATTTGGTCCATTAACCCTTGGCTTGCCTCTTTCTATTCATGACCTAACCAACTGAGCTGCGAGTGCTTCTATGAAGGTAGGTTTGTTAATTGTGTAGGAATAGGAATTTATTTTACGATTGTACTGCTGTATTTTCAAACATGTTTGTCTTCCGTCTGCGAGAAGGCAAACGACGTCAAATAATATTATTAAAATGATCGCTGTCCACCACAGCATAAAGAACGAGACATGCAGCTGCGGTGTTTTTCAATTTTATAGCATTTTCTTCTGTGATCAATCGAATTAGTCACTTCGAAATTGTTATAACTAAAATTAAGATCCTTTAATTATGCGGACTAACAGTTTAGACGCCCTACTTGTCGCACAAGCTTATATTTTGAAAGTTGAGGTATACAGTGTTCGCCATCTTATCGCTCACGCACGCCAGACTGCCATCTTCCACAAGTCAACCAAATGGATACAGTTTCGCCAACAAAATCATTCCGTCCACTGAAAAAAAATTGTCATGTAAAAGCACATCACTTATAACTAAAAACATTATTTTGCTGACAAGTTGTAACGAGTTGTTTGTTTACACAAAATATTTATTCGACGTCCTATAGTTTAAATGAATAATTTGGTTGAGGGAAATAATTAAAATTGTTTGGAGGACTCGCCAACAAAATATTGTTTAGCTGAAGCAAACATGACCCAAACAAATACATTTAGTATAATGAAACAATTCTTTCTCTCAGTGTGGGGATCTTACAAACAACCTGTTAATAACGGCATTCCATTCTTGTCCGGTGTGAGTTTCTTTTTCAAATATTAGCACAATTGACACACGTGCAATATTTTCGTATAAAAAGGTATATGCGAACAAAATACAACGCATTTGAAGAGCATCATAGGCTGCGTCCTTTATAAGGTGGCAGTTTCACATATAAATTAAGGACGACGTCTATCTACCCCGCAGTCCTGGCGACGACAAGGCTAGATATTTAAATTACATGTTCATTTATATTACCCGGGTCTCGGTGTCCGTCACGGAATCACTTTTGCACGGAAAAATACTTTCTGGCAGCTACGAAATATACTGTTAGTACGAGTCAACAAAATAAATTTTGTGCTGCTCACCACAAAAATATTTTGTTGCCCATGAAATTTTTTGTGCTCATAAAAAAATTATTTTCTGTTTACTACAAAGTA
>PNEQ01042220.1:17178-27846 GCA_003012365.1 Medauroidea extradentata
AGTTTTCAGGGTACCTATTGAAAAAAAAAAAAAAAAAGCCTAAAAGATCCTATAGTGATGTGAATCGCGCCGAGCTTTAAAAAAAAGTAAGTGATAGCCTAATGTAGCTTCGACAGTTACCAACTCTTACATAATTTTATATAGGCTAACCTGTATATGTATATTCTTGCTCTCGCCAGGGCAGCGTCTTCCGAATATTAAGAGTCCTATTCACAGCGGGCGCTAGATGCAGCGTCTGAGATACGGAAACAGGCAAACAACAATATCTACACTGGACCATGCGTCAACAACCGTGTCGCCTTAATTTTTTTAACAACTCTGAGGTGCCCCGAAAACACGTTCTTAAGCACGATATTTAAGAAACAAAACTACAGGAGCGTAGTTTTAAATGTGTCTATGCGATAGCTGGTATAGAACTCTTAAGGGTGTTCAAGTGTGATAAATTCGTAATTTTATATTCGTATGAAATCATGTTAGTTTTGTAGACGATAGTTGTGAGCATACCTTACTCTTACGAAACAATTTTAGCTCTCATAGTTTTCTCATAACGGTGTACCAAAGTAAAAATTTGCATGTTCCGCTGTCACTCAAATAGTAAAAACCACTTGACATACTAAAACGAAATAATCCACAGTGAAATAACATGCTGTGGGCTATGTAACAAAGTATTTTAAAAAAAAACTTCCAAGTTAACTATTTTTGTATTTTAAAAATTTGTTGAATTTTCAACTTTTTTCTTGTACTTTTGAAGTTTTTTTTTTAAATTATTCAAAATATTACGCATAGGTTTCTAAATGCTTTGTTGCATAGCTCACGGAATGTTAATTAACCGTGAATTATTTCATTTAAGTAAGTCAAATGATCTTTACTATTTTCATGGCAGCGTAACATGCAAATGTTGCCTTTGACGTATCGCTATGAGAAAACTGTGAGCTAAAATTGTTTCGTAAGATGAAACTGTACTCACAAGTATAGTCTACAAAACTAGCATTATTTTTATTAAAATATAAAATTGTGATTTTATCGCACTTGAACAGCCTTAAACTCAACATTTCACCGAAACGTACAACTTAATAGTCCATGTGAAAAAATACACTCTTTATATAAAATACGCGGATAAAAAAATACGGATATCAAACCCAGTCCACCCTCCCTCGGAGAAATATTTATACCCGGGCATGAGTAATGGCAATTATCTAGTGGTCACACGAAGATAATTTTTTCCCCGGTTAGTAAATTATGGCAAGGGGGGTAAAGGCGGGTAGAGTATGATCGATTTGCATGGCCTGGTATTTCCCTCCACAGTTTCCCCCTCCCCTCGCCTGCAATGGCGTAAAATAAACTACGCCACGCCCAGGTGGCCTATGGCGTCAAGGGAAGGGGGGACATTATAAGGTTGGCACGTGAGGGGTGGGAGAGGGGCAGACATCGATCCCAGAAGACGAAGGTCTGGCTGCAATACGAACAACGCCGCGGGGGACATAAAGCCGGTGTCGAGAAAACAAACGACTAACGAAACCCACGATCACAACATGCAACCAGAAATCCGTGGAAACGTTCATAAAAATTGCGAAAATTGCTATAAATGGCTTTTTTTGGCATTTCCGCTTAGTGTCCTGGCGACAAAGGCGAAAAATACATGCTGTCGTTTGTAGTTCAATTATCTTGACTTTTGACAAATGTATAATAATAACGTTCAGATGTAATTTGTGGGCTACTGGACTACAAGGAACATGAGCGGCCGTGGGAATTACTTGCCTCAACGCCTCTATGCGCAACTAGCATCTGTCTTCCTCTCGAGAACTTCGTTCTTCGGCAATGTTCGGTCTCCACCGTAAGTTCCCACCATAAACGCCAGAATGAAACACGTTCACTAACTGATACCAGCACTACTAAGCGATGGATACTGCCCCATCGCTAAACTCGTCCATTATATTATCCTGATCTGTATAGCAGAACTAACCTTACACGAAGAAAGTTTTCAAACGTCCATTAAGTCACTAGAGCGGCATCTCGATCAACTTGTGGCTAACCCCGCTGGAGAGCAGGTAAGTTGTTAGCAGACGAAGCACGGCAAACTTCACCAAACAAATGAAGGGCTGCTTTGGATAAGGGCTCTTGTCCACATTTTTGGAAAAATACTTTTGCATTTCTAAGGTTAGATGATAAGGGCTCATGTGTCGTTACGGTGTTGTGTATCATCTTACGAAAAAAAACCATGGACATAAATATTTTCAACATAAACACCAGTATAATTGTTATCAAAAAACCAATTTCCTGTAAAATTATAAAAATTTGACAAGAGCCCTTATCCAAAGCAACCCTTCAAATGCAAACCACAAACAGACAGAACCAAAATCACAACGAAGTGAAACAATGCGGTCTGTGTTAAAAATACCAAAGAAAAAAACCAAAATACAAATAAATGAACGTGAAATCTGATGCTGTCGTCGCATTCGGTAAAATATCCACAAATATATAAAATGAGTCACATTAACTTTGAATAAATCGCCATCTTAGAACTCTAAATTGCTTAGAGACGTTTGAATGTTACAGACCTAGCTCAAGAAGGTTAACGTTCTTAAACGTTTCAAGTGAAGTGAAGACTAGTTGAGACACCAAAGTCTGTCTCTGCTAGAGGGCATGGACATGCCCGCAACTTCCGAGAGTAATGTACCAGAAACTAATAATAATGAAACACAAATACAACATTATTACTATGCTGAGTTGCTGACCTAAATAAATCACAATATCAGAATTCAAAACCACTATGTATACAGACAAGGACATGTGGGGACATTACGGGCAGGCTGGGTAGTTTTTATTTTGGTGCAAAACACGTAAATGGTTATAAACATTACACGGTTTTCTACACAATGTTTTGATAAAATAGAGACTGTGTTGTACTCGCACAGTACACAATTGTGTGTAGGCTTTTCACTAAATAAAGTATTGCTCATTTGCAAACCAAATATTCTGATGGATTTTGGCTTGCTTTATGTGACAAAATTTGTGACAGGTCTACTATAAGTGCAAAAAAATACAGTTTATTACTACAAAAAACTGGTTGAATTACAATAAATTAGTTTCTAATCAACGTAGTGTGTCTTCAATAACAATATTAGGTTAGTTATCAAAAATTGATATCTAAATTATTGTATAACTACACGGTATGGCCTTAAATGTGCGCTTCAGATGAAAAAGCGGTAAGACATATTTGCTGTAAAAATTATATTTAGGACTATATTAAATATTCAGCTATTGTATTATTGATAACGACGCATAACATTGCACAATAAACTCAAATTATAAAGCACACTTTATTTTATTAATCATAACGTAACTTCAAATTCTGAATATTCTATATTATTATAAAACACGTAGTTTTTTATATAAATTCGATTGTGATTTATCATAAATATAATTAGCGTCCGGTTGTGACAGGGTTGGCTAAAATACAATCACACACTTTGAAAACATGGAAATAGAGCAATAGATCTAATTGCGACAGGATTTACAAGATACAGTCACGTATACAAAATTAAATCATTGTCAACGACATAACTCAATGCAGTATACCATCGTCACATTTGTTTTTGCTGTCATCAATATATCTATATTAGGTAGTCAAATTTTAAATTTAAAACTCGATTAACCAATTGTAAACAAATTTTGGTAATTTTTGTTAAGTGGTACTTTTGCGATGGATATGAAATCAAACATTATCCGTTCACTTTGTTACGACGAATTTCTATGTACCGGAAATACTTTTCAGTATGCCACTATGTCCAATGAAACAACTGTGTGCGGGTACATCAAAAGTCTCAAATCAGTATTTAAAAAATATTAATAACATGTATTTGTAGCATTACATTAAAATGGCTGCACAAAAGTATAATGGTTAAAAATAAATTATACTAAACTACAGAAATAAGTAGAGTACTTAACATTAGATTGCAAAAGGTAAAAAGACAAAATCAGAATATCCATGTTCACTTACCATTACGTTGGTCTGCTTCCATCTGAAAACTATAATCGCACGCAATAAACGTCTTCGAGACGATTACCTACGTCGAATACTGCATATCTACGGGAAGCCTAGTTCAATTAGTTCTTTCTAACACAATTTTTCAAAACCCATGTAAGACTTTATTGGTACAAGTGGTGTGTATGCGTATCAGGGGTGTTTATAGAGAATGAGTCATTAATTTAGTCGTTGCTAACACAGCAGGAAAACAATCCTGAGGACAAGTAATAGAGAAATGTATATGAAACAGTAGGCCTAATGTTAGCCAAGTATCAAAGGCAAATATTGAAAATGTGTAAATGCAACATAAAGACAAGTTAATGGCTTAAGGCTCGGTTTCTGTCGCCATATTGAATATTATTTTTCGCTTTTTTTTATTCTAAGAAGAAAATTGTTAAATATGCGATTATACCTCAAATTCTATTTACATTTCACTACAGTGCAAACCTTGAGATTTAACTGTTGACATATAATTACGCCGCAATCTGTGTGGCAAATTTCTTTTATGTTCATAATTTGCCCGACAGATTGCGACGTAATTATGCATTACTAGCTCTATTGCCATTATTGTACTGTAGCACAACGTAAATAGAATTTGCGGCATAGTCGCCGATATAAAATTTTTCTTCTCAGAATTACAAAAAAGTGAAAAATAATAAAATTCAATATGGCGACTGAAACCGAGCCATAAGAAACTGACAAGTCGTACACGACAGTGTTACAGGCTGCCTACCTCCCAGACATCCATACATCTACCTCCAACTGGACAAGTGATTTCAGTGTAAACTTTCGGGATTTGAACGCACTTCCAAAACAATTATTTTTATTTTTCATTCTCCAATGCTGATTACTTACATGTCACGTCAAATCAGCGGACTGTCAAAGTTCTAAACATCGGGGATAAACAACTATTACGAGCTCTGCTTGCTGTAACAATATTTGTTGTTGTAACTTGTCTGCACATTAATTATACCTGTATACAAAATTACAATTATTTTACGATACTTCTTTGTCATTTTATCGTGAATTTTTACCTTTCAAATATTCAGCTTTCAGGTCAACTACAACACAACAATTTATACAGTTTGTAGAACAAATGTCTGCAGAAATGAAAAAAAAAAAAAAAAAACTCAATATACGCGACCTATGACCTAAAGCAAAAGCAAAGACAAGGTGAAAATAATTCTTGCGCTGCAAAGAACAGCGACACTGTTTGTGCGAAAATAATCAATTCTACAAATTGTTATACATTTCTTGAAATCTACTAGTTTTTTTAACGTCAATATCGAAAAACTACAAAACAACAAACGTACATAATTATGTTTGCCAACATGATGACAAACATTCACCCAGAAGGATGCATTTGTTAAGTGCGATCTGTTCCGCCGTGATTAAATGTACGAGGTTCCGCAGCAGAGATTTTTCTTCCCAAGTACGTTATTTGAGAAAAATGTCTGTTAGGAAAGTAGGCAACAACTAGTTTACAATTGCGGTTTTTTGATTCGTGAAAGTGCGCTTCCAGAAATCTACACTTTTAAACTAATGTTTTTAGCGCTTATTTATGTACGACGTACTCTTACGGGTGCCCAAGTGGGAAAAAATCAAAGTTTAATTTAGTATGAAATGTTGTTAGTTTTGTAGACGTTACATAGCAGTACATTCCCCTTTTATGAAAACAATTTTACCTGGACCAGTTCTCCCATAATGGTACTTCAAAGTCAAAATTTGCAGTTTTTAGTTATTTTAAACCACAAAAACCAACGAACAAAAATACACACTGAAACTACATGCCACGGGTTACTTACTGCTTGCCATGTTTTAAAATTCATTGAAAAATATTTTTTGTATTTATTTAAATCGACAAAAAAAGCAAAAAAATTCCAAATTTCATTATTTTTTTTAAAAGCCAAAACATTTTGTAATGGATTTTAAAAAAACTTGTCAAGCAGTAGCTCATGTCATGTAGTTTCAGTGTGAATTTTTAAATTTATTTATGTTTATTGGTTTTTGCAGCTCTCAAGAACTAACAACGTGGAAATTTTGACTTTGAAGTGCCAGCATGGGAAAACTAGTTGAGCTATTTTTTTTTTTTTTTCGTAAGAGGAAAATGAACTCGCAAGTAATGTCGACAAAACTAACAGTATTTCATACAAATATAAAATTACGATTTTTCCTCTCTTGGACGCCCTTATGGGCGCTGTTCATCTCAGTTTTCAACGTCTTTAATTATGTTTATATTTGTACCAAATATTTTTTTCTTATTTTAGACATAAATTGTGACTAAATATTCCTCTTAGAAAATTGTTGTATCTCTCATAATTTTCGCGTAATGAGTCGTAAACGTCAAAATTTGCACTTTACGGTTTTATGTACGTTACTAAAACCAACTGACATATCAAACCGAAAAAATTCACAGTGTATAGCAATGTTGTAGGCTATGAAACAACACATATAATAACAAAAAATAAAATATTTTTGTATTTAATAAAAATTTCGAAATTTCGAAATGAAAATTTAATTTTTTTCAATACAAAAATGTGTTAAATTGGTTCTATGTCAAATCATAGACTACAACATTCTTATACACTGTGAATTTTTTCGGTTTGGTATGTGAGTGACAAATAATACGTAATGGAAATGTGCAAGCATTAAGTTCAATGACGAGCTGTCATCAAATTGATGAACAAGTTAGAACACCACTAAATGCGGTCAACTGAAATACGAAACTGCAAACACTACTTGGTCGCTGTATACGCTGAACCCAATCAACGAGATGCCCATAGGGTTCGTACAACATGACGCAAACAACAAATCCCATCAGAAACCAGTAGTTTGAATATCATTAGCATTAAGATAATACAGCTATAGTGATTACAACAACTAGACTACTAAAAAAGAAAAGCCAACTAAACAGGACATGTACCGGCTTACAGCAAAGTTTATGTACGGCAACAAGACATACCTCTTTTCAGTGCAGGCATAAGTTCATCTCCAGCAGTGGGTGCAAATCACGCATCGCAGCTGTGCGACGCGATTCGCCGTGCTCTGTGGACAAAGAGAACGCTGCTATTACAATCACCACAGTATCGACCGCACATAAATACAACGAAATTATAGTTATATGCTATTGCATTAACAACATGCTGTCCGAAATTTAAGTAGTGAACATATCATCCTTGCCAGGCTCGTAAGTTTATTACAGTTCAGGCCTCTAATAAAAAGACACATAGTAAGACTGTAACAAAAGCACACAGTAAACCTAGGCAGGAAAAAAAAAACAAAAAACAAAAATATATATATAAACGCACACAAAAACCTCAACACTCTGACAAGTTATACGTACACAAATTACAAGAACATGAGGGCGTACCCCCCCCCCCCTCACGCAAAAATAAAAACACTGCCGTGTAAAACGAAAAATGCAAAAAACCGCTAGTCAGTGTCATCTAAGAAGATACCACACCAAACCAAACACAAATGGTTGGTCATAATGAAAATAACTATTTTTTTCTCACTTATAAAGAATACGTCTCGAAAATTGAAGTATGAGATAAAATTGTTCATAATTTTATTAAGTTCGTAAATATCTCCTTATAAATACTGCGATAATAGCTACTTGGCGCCTATGTGAATAAGATGTTGGTCGGCACGGGGCCTCCTTATACCTACCCCTCGCATGCATTGCAGTGAGTTACGATTCTTATTCTTTATTATAAAGAAATTATTTAACGCGCATTATATTTGTATACCTACGAAAAGAGCACACATTACACACTATTTCACTATAGTTTTAAAAATTTGACACATTTATTAGAAACATTATTTTCGGGCAACTTAAAACGCCAAAAAATGCTTTTCCAAACTACCGTATCTGTTAAAGTAACAACCGGATTCTAAAAATACAACTATAGAAACAAGCTGCCCACAAATAAAATAATTTCCTCACCGATTAAAAGTCCCATAGGGAAAATGATAATATAGTACAGCACTGCACGTCAGCTGAGTGGCTTGCGGGGAGAGGCTATAATGCATTACATACGTCGGTCAATGGCAGCCTTACCGCTCTTGCCTCACACACACAAACACACACACGCTGCCTATCTAGGGAGGCCCCTTAAGGCTGTTCAAGTGCGATAAAATCATAATTTTATATTTATATGAAATAGTGTTAGTTTTGTAGACGATACTTGTGAGTGCAGTTTCCTCTAACGAAACAATTTTAGCTTGCGCAGTTTTCCCATTAACGGGGTGTCTAAGACAAAATTAGCTTGTTACGCTGCCATGCAAATAGTGAAAACCAACTGACCTACTTAAATTAATACACAGTGAAGTAACATTCTAGGGGATACGTAATAAAACACTTGAAAAAATCCCACTAACTATTTTTGTATTTAAATAAAATTGCTGAATTTACAACTTTTTTCTGTACTTTTGCGATTTTTTTTAAATTCAATAATTACGTTGTGGTTTTTTTTTTAATGTTTTGTTGCATAGCTCATGGGATGCAAGTTCACACTGAATAATTTTGTTTAAGTAGGTCAGTTGGTTTTCACTATTTTCATGGCAGTGTAACAAGCAAAATTTGAAATTTGACTGACACCTCATTATGAGAAAACTATGAGAACTAAAATTGTTTCTTAAGAGTAAAATGTACTCACAAGTATCGCCTACAAAACTAACAACATTTCATAAAAATATAAAATTATTAATTTATTGCACTTGAACATCCTTAAGGACGCCGCCTACCACGAGCTTCAAATGTACTGGGTAACACTTTTTTATGAAACTATCCCACACGTGCCCACTGTGCGAATGTACTAAAAAGGAAACACACTTCGGACAAAGTCGGAATGTCACTGCTAAAGACATTATGCTCATTAAAAATACTTTCTAGACCCTCGAACATGTATAAAAACTGCCTTGTGAGACTACCGCATTTGAAAATGTACTAATCAGATGTACGTGAAACTCGAAGAGCAAAGAGCGCTGAACTTTGTTACTGATTTTCCGCCAGTAAAATTATGTGGTCACCGCTTGAAGTCCCACAGTCAAAAATATTCGACGGGATTCGTGCACACTAGTTCAGTGCTTAAGTTGTTGTGGCGTTGCGACATTTGATACGCACTTATAGGTCGCATTTACAGCTGTTCGCGCAGGGAAGAATAATTTATTAATGAAATTTCTCCACAACATAAATGCTATGTTAATCATTTAAAAAAGAGAGTTACGTAGAAAATAGAAACTATGTTAGCGGTTATTTTAAGATCAAATTAATATACATATGTTAACGGTTTTGATCTGTGTAATCGTAATTGAAGATTAACCAATATTATTTACTGATTTCAGTCTAACGTCAGCTCAATTACGTTTTCAAAATTCTGTAAGTATTGCTATATGTGACCACTTGATGTGAATTTCGAAAGTCATAAAAGTCACCTGCAAACATTAAATCAATAAATCTAGGAAACAACCTCTTTAATATTGCCGCGTACTTAGGCCACCGAGTGGCCTGCAGAGGCAGGAGCGACACGAGTTTAATCCTGAACTACTCATGTCTGCCTAGGAACCGCACTCAAAGAACGTTTCACGTGTTTACGTCCAGTTCAGCTCCTCCATTTTTAACTCCCGACGCAAAAAGAGGGGTGTTATAAGTTTGACGTGTCTGCGGCATCGTTGCTCCTAAATAAACGAATGGACCTTTATTGATAAAGTTTTTTTTTTGTTTGAAAGCCGACTTGAACGAGAGTGTTCTTACCTATGATTTAAGGGTGTTCAAGTAGTGAAAAATCATAATTTTATATTTGTATGAAATAGTGTTCGTTCTGTAGACATTACTTAAGAGTACATTTACCTCTAACGAAAAAAAATTATCTCAGCCAGTTTTCTCGTAATGGCACTTCAAAGTCAAAATTTGCATATTTTTACTTCATACAAAACTTGAAAAACAGTAAATATATTGAAATGCAAAAAAATTACATTAAAACTACACGTAACTGTCTACGGCTTTAAGCATATAACAACACATTACAAAATATTTTTGTGTTTAAAATACATTTCTAGAAATAACAAAAAAAGTTTCAAATTTTGAAATTTTTTATTTAACATAAAAATGTTTTGTAATGGGTATTATATGCTACAAGCCATAGACAGTGACACGTAGTTTTGATGTGATTTTTTCCATTTAATTATGTTAACTGGTTTTCAAGTTTTGTATGAAGTAAAAATATGCAAATTTTGACTTTGAAGTGCCATTACGGGAAAAATGGCTGAGCTAATTTTTTTTCGTGAGAAATATGTGTTCTCTCAAGTAATGTGTACAAAACTAACGCTATTTCATACAAATATAAAATTGTAATTTTTCATCACTTGAACAACCTTAAGGAAATTTGTTCAGCCGTTTAAACATCATCATCTCTTTCCTAGTTTTTTTTTTTTTTTTTAACGTGAATATACGCAATCCTACTGGCCTGATGGATTTGAAATTTAGTATTCTGTGAGTCGGGGTTTTGTTTTTAATTTAAGTCTTAACTTGTACATTTAACGCTTATTTTTCCGCTGCCGAAAATTGCGAAAATCAGTATTTTCAGTGTCCTTTTCAGGCATGAAATCTCGGCACAGAATATTTACAAGGTGTAGGCATT
>PNEQ01042220.1:27946-44602 GCA_003012365.1 Medauroidea extradentata
GGTAAGGGAAACGAGAGATCCCGAGAAAATTCGCCGGCAAACAGCTTCGTCCGGCACGGTTGCAACATGCGACAGACCGACCCCAACGGGAATCGAGCTAACGAATTTGCATTCCTATTACAGGTGTCACGTGAAAATACTTGGCGGCGACATTCGTGTGGTATCAGATAACTACTTGAGACCACGGTCCGTGTAGCATGAGACCATCAAGAACACGCCACCATCCTCGATGGTGTGCACCAAACAAGTCGCTACATTGCAGAGCAAGTGCGAAGTAGGCCTATATGATTTTGAACATAACAGGATGCTATCTCTTAGCACGTATTAAAACTCTTACACATGCACCTTTCCTAACACCTGTTATCGTCGTTGTTGGGTATAAGGAGGCATTTCCGTTCCTAAAGAACGTCAAAAATTCTTCCTCCCTGTATGCCGACGGCGCAGATAAAAACTGCCTTTGAACCCCACTGCGGGTCTAATTAAGGATTTACAACAGCTAGAAATATATTAGGCATAATTCCTTTTGAGCCCAATATGACACAGAGCTTAGCGAGCTTAAAAGCGACGTTTTTTAAGCAATACGCCATGCTTATTTATCATAGCTGAATATAAAAAATTGCACATTTTATCTCTTATTCGAGGGGTTAGACCTATCGCTACCCACGTAGGCGATTTGGATTCTATCACCGGCGGGTCCGGGCCAGGAATTTTTCGCATGTGGAAAACGTGACGGATATTCCCGTTGGCCGGCAGGGTTTATCAGGAAACTCCCGTTTCCACCGCCTCACTCATTCCGTCGCTGCTCACGTTATCAATTCATTCCTCGAGCTGGCGGGCGACAGGGATGTCTCGCTAGTCGAGCAGCCAGCCCAACCTCCACCTCGGTATTCTGGCCTTTGTTTTACAGTCTGACAAATCCCAAGAGTATCAAGCCAACAACAAAGCAACGCAGTAGCTGTCTAGAAAACTAGGAAAGCGAAACTCGCAAAAGCAAAATATATTTGCGGTAAAATTATGTTACTTGCAAGGGAAGCAAATAACACTCACAAGTTAACAAAATGCTTGAGACGTGGGGGAAAGTTTGTGACACGTAAAGAAAAAAATGGAAGAATTAACTAGCTTATTAACGTACAAATACCAACAAAGACTTGAAACGAGGATCTCTACGTTGACACATGAGCGTCATCAACACTACCCTACCGAGCTACTTCTTCGTGCTAAGAGACAAAATGAAGATAAATGTGGATTGCGATACTATACTACTCTATTTGTAAATGTTATTTAAGTTGTTATAAGCACTGAGGTTATTTGGTTATTTATTATTACATCTTCACATCACTGAACACAAACCCACAATCTGCAAAGCTTCAATGTTACATAGGGCAGCTTTAGAGCATCAGTTGTATTTGACACATACGCCATCTGGCACATTTTACAAAGTAGTACGAGTAGTACACTGTACATCAAAGTAGTCCTTGGCTGGGGCATGGAAGGTACTGTAGCGTGGCACACGTATTTTTACACGAAACCGCCTAACTTATTCATATTAAGTTTAGCTACGAAAAGAACACACACTTGAAAATACGCTTCTATAATTTTAAAAATTCAGAACGCTTGTTAGAAATATTACGGTTAAAACATCATTTTTAGGCTACTGTAACTATTACAACCTGAATTCGTAAAGTCCAAAACGAGATGCATACGCTGGCCTTTACTTCACACCATACCACAGTAAAATGTACACCTGCAGCTCAGCTTCATGATTGAGTGTTTTTGTGTAGAGACATTGTTCATTTTACTCTGCCAATCAGTACAAGGTTAACTGCCACACATCACGTCTGTTATTTGCGGGTTTAATCTCCTGACACTGGGTGTTACGGCATCCAATCACTGACCACAAAGCAGAGATGCAGGTGCGCACGTAAGACACTGAAACAAAGTGCTGCAAAAATCTTTTCGCGAAAACTACCGGGCCCTACCCATAGGAAAAAGGCACAACGAAAACCTTTAACGCCAATTTGGCGCGCTGTGAATACAGGCGATATGCTTCTCGCCGAGCGTGGCATTCTGGCCCTTGTCGCTTCGCTGCTCCCCCTCGTCAAATGCGGAAACTTGAAACCGATGCACACACTCCCCTTACGAGGAGTTTTTTGTTCAGTGATGTATCGAGCAAGCCCCCCAAAACTGGTGGCATGCTTACCAAGAAATGTGTGCGTCTAACGAAGCTTCGTACCAAGTGCAGAAACATGCGTAATATCTCTAGGTACAGTAAGCGCCAGTTAAGAAAATAATACGCAGTTGTAGAACCACGATTTTGTCGCGAAAAGATTTTTGCCCCACTTTCAGTGACTCACGTGCACATCGGCAGTTCTGTTTCAAGGTTATTGGCAGCGTGTCTTTGTTCAGACACGTCCCTCATTTTACTGCAACAATCAGAATAAGATTATTGTGAGTGTGTACGTCTATAATTTGCCAAGGCCAGTGAGAGTAAAATCATCCAACCACAGACGATGTAGCAGAGCTGCAGGTGTGCACGTGACGCATCGAAACCAAATGTTGCAAAAATCTTTTCGCCATAAAATCGTGGTTCTACGCAGTTGATAAAATGGTCTATCCAACGAACCAGAGCCCTTCTTGTTTTGACGGCTGGCAAATGTTCGTCTGCAGATTATAAACACAAAACACTGATTGAATGAACGAATTGCCCGATTCCAGATAAGTTTCTACAAGTTGCTCATTTTGCGACATGGTTTTTACAAATGCGTCACAGGTTGTATTTTCCTGAGAGCCATGGTGCATGTACAAACCAATACCTTGGCGGAAGTACAACTTTCCCGCCAAAATACCAAGCGTTGAATTACTGTCACAGCAACAGCTGTGAGCATTTTTCCGGTCAACGGTTCATTTTATAGGTGTTAGCAACAAGACAACTTTTTTTGTTTCTTACGATATATTTCTCGAATAGAAAACATACAATGTTCACAAAACCTTTTTATTTTATTCAGTAAGAAGGTGGCCACCCCTATTATTACTCACGAAAACGCAATGTTTGAAACCTGAATTTTTTACAGGCAAAGATCTGAAGAACACGTATTATCACCCAAAAAAGAATCTTAATTTAACGCCGAACATGTTCTGGTATTTTGACAAAGTGATATTTTCAAACTCTATTTTCAAGGGCTCGTACCTCCCTCAATATTCACTTTGTCTTAAAGTTTCTCATATAAATTCTAATTAATTTTTCACAAAGAATCACCTACCTGAGTTTAGGCTGTTAATTTCTTTACATCATGTATACAAGAGCCATCCTAAATATAGCTTATACGAGACCAAAACGGAGCATGTGTCGCATAGTATCCGCTTAACACTGTAGACGGCTCACGATAACATGAGCACTTTTGAAAGCCTTGTTATATTTTCCTGCCACTTTGTTATTTGCTGTGCGAACTTTATTTCCTCAACTGACCCCTCCTCTAGTTTTCACTTGTTAGAACAAGTAGCGTTTCATAAGTACAGTAAAACACACATGGGAAGATCACGTTTTGTCAAATGGCCGAGGTCGAATCTCGAACACATCCAGCGATGAAATTTGTATCATAATAACACTGTCAACGCAGCACGTCATTTTAGCTCACAGACTCCTATTTATGCTTAGTTTAATAAATATATAAAAATATATATACATAATGGAACATACATTTTAAAATCGTCACACAGATGTGTTGAAAATTGATTTTTCTGTGTAATTTTCCGTTTCAAAATAAAAAAAAAGCTGCTATGGTTACAGACTCAAATGCAGTCTTGCTTCATGGTAAATGATTGGCTGATTTAATTCTCAGCGTCTACGGTTCTACCCACAAATCTCTGACGTGTGGTGTCGCAGTAACCTTGTTCCTGTTGGCACAGTCAAATGAGCCACGTCTGTGCAATAATATATGCTGCCAATAACCATTAAGCAAAGTTTCTTCATATGTGCACATTAGGCATTGAAACAAACTGTTGCAGAATTATTTTCGCGAAAAATTGTAGGCTCTATCACGGCCGTAGAAGAACAGGCCTGGACAATCGACTGGATATTTGACCCCCTTGTTGTTTGGCTGTAGTTCACCAAATTACCGAGAATATTGTGTTTTATTGGCACTGATGTTACGGCGTCGGACTAACTCCGCCCACTTCCTTTCCGCTAAGATAAACAATTTATCAAAACGTATTTTTTATCAATGTATGAAAGACTTCCTTCGCTCACAATTTAAGAAAAGGCTCCAGCAATCTTTATTTACTTTATAAATTTAACAATGGAAAAAAGTGAGCGAAGTTTTAGTCCGACCGCCCGGAAAACAGCGCCAAAAAGTACAACATTCTCGGTAACTTGACGAACTACAGCCAAACAACAAGGGGGTCAAGCAAAATACATTGTTAGATAAGCGAGTGTCCAGACCTGTTCTTCTACGACCGTGGGCTCTATACACAAGGAGAAAAATAAGGAAGTAAGTGAGTATGTAATAATGAAACACGATGTACAAAATTATCATCTACGGATTGTCGAGTCTGTTTTCGATAGTAAGTGAGAAAAAAATTTTTTTTTGAGAAAGTTGTGGAAATTCACTGCTTTGGCGCTCCGTCCCTCTAAAGCATTACATGAAACAATTGTCGCTGTCTCACAAGACAAATGTCTGTACAGGCAGAAAGTGGCCGCAGCCAGTAGCCTAACACAGCGAGTGAACGTGGTAGGAGTGATAATTACGACGGTAGGAACAATTAGCAGTATTAATAAGTTACAAAATGTTCGCCGTAGCAGCAGTTCAACACACAGGCACGTTAAGTATCTAGCTTTACTTCTCGACCAAACATATTCATGTGTCTATCAGTACGCCGAAACGCGGGCTAAGGCAATGCTGTTAGGGATAATCATTTTTGTGGACTTTTTTAACGTGGGCAGAACGAAAAAAAAAAAAAAAAACGATTAGCCACGATCGTTCCGATGACGATGTACTGAAATTTAATAATCATCGCAGCAAAGTAAGGACACTTCTATCGTTCAGGTAATATTAATACGTTGATTTTAATTTTCTTGAAAGCAACGTAAGGTGTGTTTACGTCGCGAAGCTCAAGTTTAGTTAAACTATGCTTAAATGTAGTCTAATATATAGTTCAACGCCACGTCATTGCGTATATTAAATGCAAGTTACTACGGCATCTAACTACAGCCTATAAAATAGACTATTTGAAGTAGCTGAGCGTTATTTTCAAGTTATTTGTTATAGCATTTTGTCACATATATTTACGTTCAAAATTTATACAGCTCAACCTTCCCACATTCCTGTTTGGTTTATTTACATACAGCGACATAAAAACAACAAATAAAAACACTAAAAAATATAAAAAAATGTATATCCTGTGAAACGTAATCAAAGTAAATCCAAGAGGAAAATAGGCATATATTGTCAGTCAAAATAAACCGTAACAAATAATAACAAGGACGGTTCTACGATGTGCTGCAATTGTTTACTATCACAAGTAGTATCGACTTGAAGACTCAAATATCTCCCTTCATTTTTTACCCTTCTCTGTTTTTTTTTCCTGCACAGAAGCGTACAGAGAAAACCTGACAACTTCACGAAAAAAAAAAAATCACAGTTTACTACTTTCAAATACGAGTATATATGCTATGAGGAAGGCTACCAAAATCAAATCACAATAAATCTTTGCCCTTGCAAATGAAATACGGCATTGTATAAGACGAAATTTATTTCCGTACTACATATGAATTTACCATAGAGCGGTGTGAACAAGGAGAATGTATTGTATCCGTACATCCTCCTTGGGTGTGAATTACGTCAAAGTACAACAAGATACGCTACGTTTGTGTGTATGAATGGCACACTAACGCCAGAGCGCTAAGGTTGCAGCTGACCAGCGTAAAAAGTATTTTTCGCAATTTTCAGGGGCTCTAAATTCATGTGTCTAGTAATAATAATAACGTACTTTTGTAACTATGACATTATATACTGAAGTGGGTGTTATTTTCGTAGATGTTAAAATTAAATGCGTAGTAAGTAAATTCGTCAAAATAGGAATACACGCAACTCGCAACCAACGTATTTGATATGCTGCAGGGAGGCCTACCGGACAGTCGTCGTAAGTGAATAAGAGACGACATTAGTGGTACGTTCGCGATCACGCGTAAAACGGCTGATACGTGCATTATTGTTAAACAAATACATTCACTAACAACTGCAGATTTATGGAAGTCGACGGCACGAAATGAATGAAGGCGACCAATCATGGAAACTGTCTTAGCAAATTTTCTAAACAAATATTTTTTCCGAGTGACATACTTCTGGGTCAGTGTATTTGCAGCTTAAATTTCATACATCTGTGTTTAAGAACTTAAGAAATAAATCTAAACTATGACGTCGCTCTGGCACTATGTTTGCTTATAAAGTTGGCAAACCCCTGCTGCGTAGGATTCATATTCAATTATTTTTATATTGACTTCCACAGACCCTGGATTTTTCAATTAACGTCGATAGCAACAATTTATATTCCAAATCCTGAAATCGGCCACCTTACACGGAACTGTGTTGCTGCAGGTTATAGAACTTAAAAGAGTGCAGTATGTACAAAGTTATATGGACATTCGCTCTTTTTCCAACGCACGGTAACTGACATAAGCACAGCACTTATTTCGGTGCGCGATGTTGCCAAAAATACAAAACTTTCATATTGTAACTTTGATCTTCAAATTTTCCACATTGTAGAGCAACGTAACGCACGTTGGATGATGTATTTGTTTCATCATTTACACCATTACACGGGGTCTAAAATATTCTACAGCAAAAACTTTGTGTTTATACTGTTTTCACGCATCATTCAATAAATCACAACATAACTTAAGAATAAACGGATGATGGCCGTTAGTTAAGTTACAACTATTCAGGCGAAATTGAGAAAACCCTACAATAAATTATATTCTTCAAACATAAACCACAACTGTTACGCAGGGTAAAGAAAGAGTACTTGTTTTGATTAATTATCCCTCCAAATAAAAATGAAAACTGAGACACGCCAATGCATGGAACACCTGCTGTGATTGGTGAATTAGTTCCAGCGGTATGGGTTTTAGCAGGACCGGTGTACAGTAAGGTAATTTGGCGCCATAGGCGTGATTTTCATTTCAATGGGACACTCGTACAAACTCATATATGTAAAGAGATTATTTTTAATAAGTCAGCCCCTAAGGGGTGGAAAAAACCATGACACATGCTTTCGATTAACCCTCGATATCTATATAACCAACTGAGGCGAAAAGAGACTTGAATTGCATTTCTACATTATTTTGAGCCTATGACAACTATGTTTTTTTTTATACCGGAACCATATAAACGCTAACTAGGTAGCTGCACGCTGGCATTGGTTTTGGAACATTCTGAACAACTTTCAAAAACTGCGGCATTCTTCTTGTACTACCTGATGATGTTTATTTAATAAATGTCAGTGTTTTACACTTTACTGGCATGACTTTTTAGCGTATATAGGTTATATTACATGTATGGATAGAATAGAGCAATTCTCTTCTCCATGGTCGTAGCCTATTTGCTTTTCAATTTTTTCTATAACTGTTAAAAAAATCGCGTAGTTATGGGAGACATATGCCAAGGTATTACAATTGTATATAGCAAGAGTAACTGTCTTTAAAGCCTATAGTAACGATATCGGTTTCAAGAGACGTTGTGTATTAAAATAAATAACGCTTTACTTTTTTTCCTTATCAAATTTTGAAGAAAAATGTTACCGCTTTTGCTCTTTTAATGTTGTGAATTTTTAGAAATCTTGAAATAACTTTTAGGTAGGTTGTTAGTTCTACATATTTCTTGGTACAGAATGATGGTTACATATACAGTCCTACCTAAAAAACAGTGATACCGCTCCCCCCCTCCCTGACTTTTTGGCTTCTAATTACATTCGCTTTAAAACCATACTCTATTATTAACTTACCACTTTTTGTTAAAAGTTGAAAATACTCGAGAAGTTAATACTCTTTTATATTTATACTTTACGCACAAACGTACACGAGTATAGACCTACACATATACATAAAAAAACTCATGTAAATAATACTTTGACACAAAGACTACACGAACGACCATTGCGATAATTTGCGAAAACACGTTGACGAAAGTAGAATCGTCTTCAATACTAATCAACTGATACTTCTTATTTGTGAAGTAAGCAATAGCAATTTACTTCCCAACGTACTGAAATTCCAAACATACAATTTTTACGGTATAATTTAAAATCATTACTTATGTTAAAAACTATGTTTTATATAAGTACAGAATTCTACAGAACCCTATTTTCATCAATTTTCTATTAATCGTAAGCGTTAGTCCTGCCGTCCCCGACTTCTTGGTCTAGTTTGCCAATATGGGATTTAGGACGCACATCCACATCTGTATTGTTTTGATACAAACTACCATGGCTCGGAAGATTGTACATACGTACGTTTATTTCAACAGCCTGTATATGAGCGAAGAGGATGGCGTAGTGACGGGAGGATGTCATGGTGACGCAGTGGCATGTGTTGTTTACACTGGACCACGTGCACAACTGAGAGACGCTGCTGGCAAACAAGACGGGGAACCTGTCCGGCCAGCCCTCGACACTCCAGTGTTTACATTCGCTCGCCGCAGTCAAAGGTCACGGCCGCCTGGCGGGACTCGGCCAATTACAGTACACGTACTAGTACTGTGCGCGGCCTAAGACTTCAACATAGGAGGCGGTGGCAGTATTCGTACAGCGATATACGTAGCTCACACTTAGGTTAATTCTACTACAGGTTTAGAAAGACCTATGATAAAAGTTTGGCACACGGGAAATTTCTGCCGCTTGAGCGCTGGTATCGGTGATGAGTGTAAACTGACCAATCACAGACCTTTCCTGTAGTTTAAGTTACATTAAGTTGGTAATTTAAAACACAAAATTGGTTTCTTTTGACTTCAAAATCAAATTTAATTACTTCTATCATTTCCAAGCCTAGTTAAAAATATTTTTACTACAGTTTCGTTTTTATTTGGTCCCTAGCAGCGAAACTAGTGGCAGAAATATTCCCTGTGTCAAACTCTCCCATAAGAAAACAAGTTTTCTTTCTAACCTGTAGTAGAATTAACCTTACTCGGGGTAAAGTGAACACTTTTGCTACCCTGGTTACTTTTCTCTCTCAATTTACAGTTCCCTCCCACTATTTAATGTAAACAAACAGACCTAAGTAACATAATACATTGTACCGCACACAAAAGTTAACGACAAGTCGCGATAAATAATATGTTTTAATGATCACACTAGGGAAGATAGTCTTCAGAAACGTTCACTTTATCGCGAACCATATATACCTAAGCGACTACGTGCGTATATAACAAGTAACCAGCTGAAGTTATGTAACTTTGTTCAGTCACATGAAAAAGATTTCATCGATCACCATGTTTTGTCTGAAAGCCTGCAAATAATTCAGAGTTTAAAGATGGCAGGAATTCCAAACTAACATAAAATTTTATAAATTTGTTAAGAGTATTTTACTAAATGAGACGACCGCAGCACATTTTTTGAGCCAATGGGTCAGTTTCGTCTGTTCTCTATTAGGGTAACAAGGCGTTGATCGAAGAGTCGCTCTCATGTCTTATTGGACACGTGAAAAAGTTTCTCGGGTTACTGTTTACATGCCTCAAGCTGACAGTTCGCTCCGTCTTAGTTAGCCTCGAGACCAGCGGCGAAGCGTAAGTTTTAGAGGAGGGGAACCAACTGGTGTAGGAACACCGATACCCCATAATAAAGCGGTGGGTCCGGGGGTCGTCCCCCGGGAAAATTTTTGTTTCAAGGTGCAAAATGGTGTAATTAAAATAGGTTTTTTTTTATCTTAACACTGAATATATCTTTTAAAAAAATATATATATTAAGATAAAATCATTTCTGTCAAGAGAAAAAAAAAAAGGAAGTGTCTACCCTCCCCGCGACTACACGAGTACACGCCGTAACGCCTAACGGCGCAGTGCTGAAAACGAAGTACTAACGGCGCAGTGCTTAAAACGAAGTACTAACGGCGCAGTACCTGACGGCGCAGTACCTGACGGCGCAGTACCTGACGGCGCAGTGCTTAAAACGAAGTACTAACGGCGCAGTGCTTAAAACGAAGTACTAACGGCGCAGTGCTTAAAACGAAGTACTAACGGCGCAGTGCTTAAAACGAAGTACTAACGGCGCAGTGCTTAAAACGAAGTACTAACTGCGCAGTACCTGACGACGCAGTACCTGACGGCGCAACGCCTAAAGGCGCAGTGCCTGACGGCGCAGTGCCTAAACGGCGCAGTGCCTAACAGCGCATTGCTTAAAGGCGCAGTGCCGTTTGCTGCCCACCTGTACCAGCTTTTGTAAGTGTATATCCGATCCGGCTCACATTTTGATAATTAAAAATATTTAATATAAAATTAAAATCTAGTTATAATTAATTTATGTGTAAAATTTTATTTTGCTTACCGGCGTAATGCCTAATGGCGTAGTGCCTGACGGCGCAATACCTAACGGCTTAGTGCCTAACGGCGCAATGCCTAAAAATTGAGTTAGAGGCATTATGCCGGTTCCCCGAAATATTTCCAGGCGAAGTTTGTGTTGAATCATCCAGAAATTATGTTCGTAAGGTGTCGCCCCGACCAAGGTTCAAAACGAGTATACAGCCAATATTTTCTTTTAGCTAGGGGCATGAAAAAATTCATGTTTCCGTTTGTGCACAGGCTAGAATTTGAAGCACTCATGTTTGTGTCACTTTCGTAAATAGTCATCGACTCGAGAGTTCAGAGCTTAAAATAAAGAAGTAACTAACTGCATGCCCAATCGTGTGGTGTCAGTGTATCAGTGAGCAACCAATGAACATTTTACGTATGTTTAAGTACACAGATAGCCTACAGGGTTGTTGGGGGGGGGGGGTTATGCTGGAAAATATAGCTTGAGGGTTCGTGTACGAGCAATTTCGAATGGTCATATTCGCTTACCAAGTGGCCTATTTGAAAACTGGTATGCTCCACTGTCTTGAACTCATATACGAAATAAGTTAACGAGGTGGGCACCGTTGGCCGAAAAGATGGCGGCTATTCTAATGCCTCGACTTACAAAATATGAGTTTGTGTGACAACTAGGGCATTTAACTGTTAATCAGCGTAATAGAATAATCTTAATATTAGTAGAAACATTACCATTGTGACTAACTCAAACAAACACAAAAGAAATGTAGTAATTGAAAAACCGGAATTTGCACATTGTACACAGTAAATATCATACTTTCGGACGACAATTCATGTGGTATCCGTAGTGCTATAACTGCGTGCTTGTTTGCTAACAAAAATTTTCGGGTTCGAAACTACCCAAGTGATTTTTTTATTTCAATAAATACATTAATAATTTTATGTTAAAAGAAAAACTCACGAGATTTACCCGTGTAGATAAACAAGAATACAATATGTAACTTAGTCTTGACATCAGTAACTCTAAGAAAAAAGTCTTTTTATAACTTAAAATAGGTAAATCTCGTGAGAAGCTTATATCATATAAATTGTGTAATGTCATAAATTGATGTATTTGATTAATTTTAATGATTATTTTCTTCTTTTCAGAGCATTTAAATAAAATGCTCGCGTTTGATTTTATTTTACTATTAATTTATTTAACCAACAGGAATGTATAGCTATGCTAATGATTTCACGTAATTAATTTGTGGCAGTCTAAATAACTTGGAGCAAATTTTGTTAAACTTTATGTAAGAGGCCGAATGCCTACTGTTAACATCTGGAACTATTTGTTCTAGTAATTTACTCAAATAAATTAACCGCGCTTATTAATCTTTTAAACTGTCGTCATAATTATAAAATATTACTATAACTTTACTCTCGGGCATGTAGCCCATATAATGAGAAAAGAAAAAGGAACGCAACGAAAATGTCTGGTACTGTATAGTAATCTGATTGAACAGTGATTGTTTAAATTTTACTTTACAGTGTTACAACTGTTCACAAACGAATAACAAAACTTATATGAATACACAAATAATGAAGCAAAACTCGGTATTTAGATACAGCAATGGAACCTAGTACACTGTTAACTTTCCTGCAAAGAATCAACCACTCTTATTATGTCTTCCTTATTTATTATACTGTCTAGATTTTAGTGCATTTTGTTGATAAATTACTAAGGCACAAATTTGTATGTTTCAGCCAATCGCAAAAATTACGACTCATAACATGCAATGTCAATGGCTTTAATTAAAAATTATACTAGGTATATTAATTTTAAAATAGGTAGTCCAGAATTAATAAATACAGTATTATTTAGCGCACGTGTAAAACATTTGTAAAATAAACATTCTGTCGCAAAAGAGCTGAATCCCATTTTCAACACCTAATTTAAATAGAGGCGAGTTTCTATTTAAACACTGTCGAGGACAAAAAAAAAATGTAATTGTTAAAATTTTTGTTTCATAGCTTCTGTTTTTTTTTCCCGGCTTCTCGTATGCGAAATCCCCAATTCGCCTGCCTGCCACCACTCGAGTTGACTTTCATATAAGATTTTCATGTTAAGAGGACGCCAGACGTGTTCAAGCATACCAACAGCGCATTTCCAGTGGCGGCCAGGCGGGCGGTTCTCATATGAACGAAAACTCGAACATAGGTTACCAGGTCACTACTGAACACCCGGATTTTTCAAGTCTCTACTTTTAGCTGAGAGCAGCTGTTTCCAGGGAAAACAACTGTGTGACCATCACGGTTTGTGTTTATTATACTGGCATAAAGACGCTAATATGCTGTGTGAAAATTGTAGTATGTAGTCCAGAACGTGTGAGCGTGTGTGCACAAACCTGAACACACACACAGTACCACAACAACCCTATAATAGGCCATTCGGGATAAAGTGAGCACTAAAAATTTTATCTTTGAAAAATCTCACTAACCGTTTTTGTATATAATTCAACAGTAACAATAGTTACCTTACTGCTTGTTTGGTTGGCAGCAAATTAACCGTATGTAGTTCCATGTATTTTCCTATTTAAATACAACAATACTGAAATAAAATCAACAGAAGTCCTATTTATTTGACTTTTATATAGTTAACAAATTTTTTTATCAAACTATACAGGTTCCTACCTACTGCACAAATTATCTCACACGCGTAAATATCAAGTGACGTGTCCAGAGAGGTTAGACATTTCCCGTCGTTAGCCGTTACGCGCGGAAATATACTAAATTGGCTGAATATAGAAACTGAGCAGGGCTCTTTTAATTCTCACTTTATTCCGAATCACCTGTACATGGTTTGCGATCACAGAGAAACATCATCTTGACTCTCGACGTAATTTCAAATCTCCCGCGCCTATGTTCTACACATCACGCGACACACATTGAACACACATCCCAGTATGCAGCTGTATATCGTATTTAAAGTGTAAAGTCTGGACCGCAGGCCAAGGCGAGGGCTGGGCATAACAATCACTCCACTGGCGCCTCACGGACTATTAATACGCGCCGTCCCATTTACACTCGCAGCCAATACAGCGGAGACAAAGACGTCACAGACACAGCTGGACAGGCAGTTACAGCTTAGCCTGCACTCTCAACCAGATAAAGTAATACAGTGCCTTCTAACCGAGGTAGTAATTCTACGGACTTATCTGATATGCTGGCGCAGTTGTGTGTGGTGCAATTTGGTTTCTAGTTGTATTTATTTTTTGTGCTGCTAATATCGTTTCACCGTCATTCGCTCATTCTACATGTCAATTGTCCCACAAATATATCTGTAGTGTTTGGATAGAACATGATGTGTCCAAAAACACAGTTTTGAGAAATACAAGTTTTAATTTTCAATCTTATATCTTAAATCACACATCAAGCTCAAAAACATAATAAAATCGAAATAAAATTCAGTATTACTTAATTTAGCAATATGTATAACAAATGTGCAAATATCAGTGCACAATATGTTTTATTAAATTAAAAAACAATTAATTAAATTAACATATCAGCATGTAACTAAATTTCAAGCCTATGACTAGGAGTTATGAGGTTCAGACCAGTGTTGTTGTGTATGATAGAAACGTGATGGTGTTATCATTATTTGACCAAACGAAAGCTAGCATAATTTTACACAAAACAATACTCTTAACTCATTTTGGCTATTTTTGGAGTTATCATGTTCTGACCAAACAGTACAGATATTTCATCCGTTGTCAAAAAGTGCATTCCTTTACGGAACTGACTATACTTAGTTATCATAATAAATAAATGCATAAACAAATTAGAGCGCTCAGTGTAGAGGATTTTTGTCTCGCGTACAGTCCCCTCCCTGTCTCTGCGCCCATAAACATGGAAAATTACATCCAGTACACAAGTCTCGTACAAGAACTGTTCTATTTTTTTTAAATTATTTTCTGAAACTTCAGAATATTTTTTTCCTGTGACACACTTCACCATAACTTCATGGGTGAGAAATATAAGCACGTACAAAAGCTGCCTAGTTTCTCATTTTTTGCGAACAAAATATTATTTCGTCACGTGTACGACTAAATACAGGTCGTGTTTCCGATTTATGAACTACATCTTCATTGACTGAAATACGTTTCAACTAGAAACTCGTAGGCGAAACTTTTTAAATGAAACACGTGTATTTTACTACGTTCTAATAATCTCACTGTGGTTTTAAGGCGTTAAAGTAATTACGATGCAGGTACACAACTATCCACTAAAATTGAATATTTTATAACCTCGAAAACGGACATGAAACATAGTTATTGAAAATCTCTTATAATCGTGCAAATGCTGAGAATGTCACAGTAAAACAGCCAGTACCTATTCGGAAGGCCTACATGCAACATTACTGCTCTATGAGTTTAGTAGCATACTAAAAACCTAGTACCTACTAAACCCACCAAGTATAACTAATTTAAAAATAAAACGTGTCACGTGATACATTTAGTTAAAAAATGCAGAGTGGAACACGGCGACGACTAAGGATTATTTTGAAAAATGATTTTTAAATTGAAATTGATAACCGATATTGCAACATTTATCCGACAATATTCTTTCAAATTGAGTTTGCTATAAAACAACTTTTTACAAGACAGAAAAAAATAACTAAATAAAATTAATTTTGTAACTGTGATAATTTCAATAATTAGTTAATATCATGCGGATTTTGATGAAAAAAAAAACTACATAGCAAAATAAATGTAGAGAAAAAAAAAAGACCAAAACAATTATTTGTATAGTATCGGTTTTGATAGTTGGCAACCGTTTTGAAATAATTGGGACTATCTTCTCATGCACATAGAAATGTGGACAGAGTTTTTGTGGAAATCATCTAGTTTCAAAGAAGTGTATTTTTTCAGTGAAAATTTCCATAGGTGTATAGATAATTATTCGTTGCGGTCAGTTTCATTGGTGGAAAGTCTGTAGCCAAGTTCAATGTGACTATGCTCAGTTTCGCATTAGTTCGGTAAGTATATTGAAGCACAGTTAATACTCTGTCCTTGTCCGGAGTTACGGTATTTCTCGTACACTGGCACAATGGTGACATGTCGATAGTTTCATCATCTCCACACAATACTACGCAACGCATTTGAACCTCGTGATAAGCTGCGCCCTTACCGCACTGTACGGAAATGAAATGTTTCTGTAATGAATATTTTAAACAAAAGGAAAGTAATCGTGGCTCATAGTTACCGCCGACTATATGAGGAAACTTACTGCCACAATGATGCACTTCTGACGAACCATTTGAACAGCCGAAATATGTCAATTCCGCGCAAGAGATTATGCCAAAGAAATACGTCGCTCACTAAATATTTGTTCGCAATGTTGACAGAAACAGTAATATAGGATTGGCTTTCTTTGGTTTTTCAAATTTGCCAAAATATTAGAGCGTAGAAAATATCTTTATCATTAATTTATGTCGCACGCAGTGTCGATAGGAAATTACGATGTTATATTTTTAGTTCAACCCCCATATGTCAAACTACTGCTCTGCAGTCAACCCCGGGTAAATTCCCTCGAGAATGTTACCAGAAGAAACAGTAAAAAAATTATGGTGCGTACTATTTATTTTGTTTTTCGATCTGTGGTACACTTCACATTATCAACACAAATGTAAGTCGCACAGCATTTATTTTAAATTTTAGAAATTAATTTGTCGAACTAAGCTACCTATAATTGTTTTTACGGCAACTACAAAAAGGAAATAGTAACATGGTTTTTCCTAGGTAACTAAGGAACTGGAAACTATAAATGACTTGAGGTATACGGGATAAAATATTGTTACAAGTTTGAGAACAAAAACTTTATATGTGGGCAATTCCCATGAGTTCTTTGGGATAGAGGTCTATAATTACAAATAAAAGAGTTAAATTAAGTACTGGATTTAATAGCTCACAAAGCTATGAAATACACAAAACAGTAATCAACTAGAACTCTCACAACACAATTAGTTATGCACACAATTACTCCTGTGTCACAGACACGTTAATTAGTTTTGACAATTAAAGCACAAGAAAAGTCTACCATCAATTAATTAAACACTATAAGTCACAATAAAATTCAGTCATATCTCCAATAAACAGTATTTCTA
>PNEQ01042221.1:6527-44503 GCA_003012365.1 Medauroidea extradentata
TTTACCCCTTTTAAAGACTACATGTAAATTGCACTAATTCGATCTGCCTTGTAGTTTTTGTGTGTCAGAATTGAACGTTTGCACGCAGCTTTTAACGGAATTCGAGCCCAGAACCTCCCGGAATTTAGACCTGAGTGACAAACAACTGTGTCACGTAACGTCGAAATAATTCATGAAAATAAAATTTATTGAAAAAAAATATATATCTGTGTCCTGGGCTCATAGAGGTTGTACAACACCACGTCTCGATAGGTTACTGTAGTGAAACTCCTGTATAAGTTGTTTCTCGCTGCTCGTTCCTGCTTTTCGGATCGTCTGCCTTGATTATTGACCAACTAAGTTTTATTCTTAATAATCACGTTTCTTATAAAGAAAAAAAATTCCATACATATTTTTTAAAATATTTACGTAAGCATCACTCTGACGCGAACAACACCTCAATATCGCTACTGGTTAGATAGATATCGTGGGTTAATGGAAAACAAATTTTGTGCTTTTTCACCCTTTTGGGTGTCGAATTTCGAAATATTTTTAATTTACGTCTTAGACATTTGTATAATTATCCAACGGAAGTGTAAATCACATCGCTAGCCCGTTCAGTCGAATCAAAATCGATCATTCACTAAAAAAAACACATATCACCCCTGCACAGTATTGAGAAATCGAATTTCGAAAAATCTGAAATCAGTTTTGCGATAATTTCTGTAATCATCATCATGAAGCAAAAATTAAGTGTATATCTCGACGGGTTCGATAGATATCGAGGATTTATCTAAAACACGTTCAAGGTCTTTTCACCACTTAAGAGAGTAAATTTCAAAAAACCCTTTAATCACGTTTTAGAATACTTTATTGGTATCTCGTGGACGTAAAAAACACAACATTAGCCCGCTGGGTTCAATATATATCGACGATTAGTTGAAAACGCTTTTCACCACTTTTCACCCCTTTTCACGTCCTTAGGTGGCGAATTTCGAAAATTCCTAAAATTACTTTTTAGGTATTTGAGTAAGCATCAATCCTAAACAAAAATCACGTCTCTATATAAAAAACTATGGGATCGATATATATCGAATGTGAGTCGATAACTCATATTACCTTATTTTTAACCAGTTTAGGGCCGAATTCGAAAAATATATTTTAAGTGGTACTTGGGATATTTACAAAAGCACCAATTTAAAGCAAAGAGTACTTCGATATCTCGATTGATTCGATAGATATGGAAGGATAATCGAAAACACTTTTCACGTATTTTCACCCCTTTAAGTAACGAATTTCGAAACGTTTTTTGAGTCCTGTCATAGACATTTGTAAAAGTAATCAATTAAAGTTAAAATCACGACGATAGCCAATTGTGTTTCAAAAATAAAGACGATTCATTAAAAACTCATTTTGCCCCGTTTTACTGCCTGGGGGTCGAATTTCAAAAAAACCTAAAACTGCTTTTTGGGTATTTACGTAAGCAATATTTTGAAGTGAATATCAACTCTCTATCCCGAAGGGTTCGATAGATATCGATAGTTGATTGGAAACACATTTAAGGTCTTTTCAGCCCCTTAAATGTTGAACTTCGAAAAATCCTTAAAATGGCCAATATTCATTTTTACGAGTTTCCTAGTAAAGTAAAAATCACGATGATAGGCCGTCGGGTTCGAGCTCTATCGACGTTTCTTCAGAAACACATTTCGCCCCTTTTCACCCCTTTAGAGGTCGAATTTCGAAAAATCCCTTCTTAGTGCTCGCTTACGACCTGAGGGGAACCCCCACAAAAAATTTCACGATTCTAGGTGCAGCGGTTTGGGCTGCAGTTTGATATGTCAGTCAGTCAGTCAGTCAGCTTTCATTTATATATATATATATATATATATATATATATATATATATATATATATATATATATATATATATATATATATAGATGATTGTGCAGCACAAAATTAACATTTTCAATGCAGTTGTTGCAATAATTGTGTTTCTAAAAGATTGAACTTATTGTATAGCAACTATAATCGTATGCTTTTAAAATATGCATTTTACTCAAAGACAGGGCGACAAACACAAGCCCAATTTCTTGTAAATGTTTAGCACATAGTTCTGGCATCCAGCCCTTTCGTCCAAATATGCGTTGCAAGTTAAATTATTGTAATTGAACTGTAGCGCAAGGAAATATAGAATTTGCTCTATAGTCGCAAATTACGTATTTTTTCTTCTCAGATTAAAAAACAAACGAAAAATATAATAATCAAATGTGGCGACTGAAACCGGACAAAAATCGTACCTCGGATACCACTCGGTCGATTTCAATATTTGTTGGCTAATAGTTTCTTTACATATCTTCGATAAAGTTGTGTGGTTTGACATAAAAGTAATCAATAATATTGGTGGTGAATTCTAAGCATGAATCGCTTTGTACAAAAATGGCCACAATTGACGCTGCTTTATCTACTCATCCATATGACGCCCAAAACTTAGAATGGATACAAATTTTGGGATTTCTCCCACTTAATATTTGCATACAATCAACTGTTCTATTCATAGTTAAAAAGTCCATCACTTAACTAATTTACGTCATCAAAATTACACAGCTCGAATACCGTTCCCTGAGAGACATAGCGCACAGGGCCAGATAAGAGTTATAACTTTAGCGTCTAAGCCTGGTTGTAGCAAGTCATTGTGTTGTCGTACACATAAATGCTTAAAGAATGGCCACGCAAAGTCTCGCCACGGAAGACGGCGGCAATACATTTCAAAAATCAACGAACATTAACAAAATTAAGTAGAGCGTTGTCAATACACACACTTCTGTTTAAACGCTGCAAATAAATAACAATACACAGCTTTTCTACCATGAATAGGGCTAATACGAAAAAGCAAGCCTTCATCTGATATATTAAAGTGTTTCGTTCAATAAAACTGAACACCGACTGCTTTACTGTACGCTTTCAAAATATGGACTTGCTCGCCCACCTTATCAGTATGTTTTATATTATACCAGGAACGACAACTTACAGATATCCTGGAGGGTCAAATACCTGGTAGAAGGACGTTTAGCCACTTGGTTTCTATGTTTCAGGGCTTTCAAAATAAGAATGATCAACAGCAATTCTAAAAAAAACAGGACTGGAAAAAACTATTTTTGGCCGGATGGTTAATTAAAATTACACACTAGCCTTACCTGCAGCTGCTACCAAGCAGCGTAACTCCATCCCCAGCTGATAGCCAGAATGCGTGGGACTATCCCCTCTATTGCGTCAAGACTTCCAGACAAGCAGAAACTTATAAGCATGCATTTGAAATATTCATGCAATTTGGGTAAACGATGCAGTAAAATATTCTTGACGTACGCCTTTGCGGTACTACTTCGTTCGTTTCCCTCTAGACAACTATTGCTAGCTCAGATAAGTAATGAGAGAGTTTTTTTAACCTCCGATGGACTGTAAAAGCGGGAATGAATCGTAAAATGATTTTACTGCCAAAAGATACGTAAATCTTTCAGCTACTTTTCAATGTGTTCACAGCGCAGGTTGAGACACTTGTCGTACAGGTGAACCAGATTTTTTCTTTCAATTTTACCCAAAGTTGCCGCCTGCAAGTATAGACTCTGCAAAGAAAGTTGCTGCCTGCAATTGTACCCTCTACAAAGAAAGTTGCTGCCAGCAATTTTACCCTCTACAAAGAAAGTTGCTGCCTGCAATTGTACCCTCTGCAAAGAAAGTTGCTGCCTGCAACTAACCTCTGCAAATAAAGTTGCTGCCAGCAATTATACCCTCTGCAAAGAAAGTTGCTGCTTGCAACTATACCCTCTACGAATAAAGTTGCTGCCAGCAATTTTACCCTCTACAAAGAAAGTTGCTGCTTGTAACCATACAGCCAGCAAAGAAAGTTGTTGCCTGTAATTCTACTCTCTGCAAAGAAAGTTACTACCTGTCTATTGAACCTTGTTCGTTCAAACATTTTGGGCGTGGTACTCGTACAAGGTGCTTCAAATGCAGTGAAGGAAGTCACAAGTGACAGACGAACTGATGTGGCGTGTAGGTACAGGTGTTCGTGAAAGGCGTCGATTCACGATTACGGAAATACCCGAAGAATCCCCGCACATTTCATAGCCAGCCCTGTACACCATTGTTACAAACAAGCTGGGATACAGTAAACCTTGTGCACGATGGGTACCCTAAATGTCGACTGACCTCAACAAGAAGCCTGCTCCGGCCATCCTGATTTCGGTTTTACTATGGTTTCCCAAGATCGCTCTGTATGAATGCTGGGATGGATCTTTAACAAAGACCATGACTGACTCCTCTCCCAGTTTCTGTTATTGTACCAAGTTGTATGTCGCTGTCTGTAATGACCTCGCTGTCAGCATCTGCTTTGTCATTTATGCTGTAGTACGCTGATAACTGAGAACAGTTTTTTTAATTGAGTTGCGACACGAGATCAAACATGGATTCATTTCTACAATGTAGAAAACAAAACGTCATTCACAAAAATGTTTGAACATCCATTCTCCAAACAATTCGAGAAAGTTTAAACGGACATTCAGCGCCAAGAAACTGATGGCTTTAGTGTTCTTGGACCATCAAGGTGTGCTACTGATTGATTTCATGGAGCCGGGTAAATCATCAGTACTGCTGCACACTGTGCGACATTACGAAGGATACTGCAATCGATCCGCAACAGACGAGGAAGATTCTGACATCGGGTGTTGTCTTTTTTTTGTGTCACCGTGGGACTTCCACCTTCTCCAGAAATTAAAGAAGTGGCTGGGAGAACGACACTGCAACAGCAATGATGAACTGCGGGACACTGTGACAACATGGCCCAGTACGAAGATGGCAACTTTCTTTGCAGAGGATATTGGAAAGCTGGTGCACCGGTACAAATGTGGCTCACTTGGCTACCGCCTGGTGAAGGGTATGTTTGTGTGTGATAGGTGAAAATCGATGAGGAGCTACGAGCGATGCCAGCCGGCACATGTATTGTGATATCGCCTCTAAGCCCAGAGTTGTAAACGTGCGCGCAGTGTTCCTGCCGTAACGTTTTTACTGTGGGACTTTAAGCGGTGACCCTATCATTTTATTGAACACGTCCCTATAGCAAAGTCCGACGTACTTGTAGATCTCAATTTCGAGCAAGTCCGTTACATATATCTTGAGAAACAATCTCGTGAAAAAACCGTTTTAGCCAAGTTCGAGTGCGTTAAAATAATGCTTCCAATGAGCGTGGTGTCTTGAAAGTCACATTCACAAGTAGTCTGAAGTGTGTTTTCTTTACGTAGATAAGCATTGTTGACGCATGTTTACTGGTCTCTGAGAAAAAACGTAACTCCGAACACGCTGCACGCTATTCGAGCGCCAGCAAGGCGGCCGCCTTAAGAGCGACGTATCATGCACATAAAGCCTCACCAAGGCCTCTAAATGCAGGTTTCTAAACTGACATGTTTTCTCGGAGAGAGCTCGCCTCTACTATTAGACATTCAGTGGTAACTGTAACATTTAATGATGCAATATTAAACAATTAAGATGAAGAATTAGTTCACGCGCCTACACATTTTTTTTATAGATTCTGCACAATGATTTCTTTACCTAAAAAGTACTACAAATACAGCGATTTTCGCTCATTTTCGGCCGCGTGAAAATGAGTTCTCATGCAAATTGAGCAGTTTTCAAATAACCTTATAGGCCACAGTTGGTGCAGTGGCTGGAGCCCTTGCCTCCCACCAAAGAAACCGGGGCTCGATTCCCGGCGGGTCCGGCCTCCGGATATTCGTACCTGGGATTCGTGCCGGACGAAGCCGCTGGTCGGCGGTGTTTCTCGGGGATCTATCGTTTCCCCGTCCCTTCATTCCTGCGCTGCGCCATACTCGCATCATATCACCCCTCACTAGCGCTAAAGACCTAGATGTTAAGAGTGAGTGACATTCACCATCCTGAATATTTGTATTTTGTGCCATAACTTTTATTCTGAGTAAAATTTTGGAACTTTAACCTAACTTCGGAATAGAATACAAATTGATAGCATTTTGGACACTATAATTATTTATTTTCCGTTACTTTTGTAACAGATCGATTTGCAATAAAGAAAATAATAAGAATTTTCTTACTGCAATTCTATCTGTAATAAAAGTAACGGAAAATAAAGATGTATGGTGTCTAGAATCCTATCACTATGTGTTCTATTCCGTAGTTAGGTTGAAGTTCCCTAATAATCTTATATCGACCGAAGCTATGAACTCTACCAGGTAGCCTGGGAAGGTGGTTACCTTAAGGCCATGACCTTTCATTTATTTCAAACAATTGCAAATAACTCGAATATATTTAACCGAATTCTTTGAAAAAATTTGAGACTGTAAAGAGTTATACCATACACAATTTTGTCAGAGCGTTTTTTTTTTTAATAATGTACCATTTTCTGGCAAAAAAATATTTGGTGTCATTTTTGCTTATTTTGACCACAAAATATGTGATATTTCAGGGGCAAAAATCTAAAAATACGTTTGGTGTATTGCAACAGAAAAATTCAGATGCAAGTGATTATATGTAAGTCTTAAAACTGTAAGAATTAATTTTTGATACATGTATTAATTTGCGTTAAAAAAATATTTTCGAAACCACTGCAAAACTAGACAGCGAGGCCTTAAAATAACACCAGTATCACTCAAGTTACCTACTTCAACTCAGGTAGATAAAGCGAACTCCTTTCAGCAATGCTGCCACTCTTTGATGTGACGCAAGAGGCAGTCCCGTCTCGCTCCGAGCGCGTACAGCACACGGCCGTCCGTTCATCGTCAAAATACAAAACACTTCCGTTGCCAACTGGCACGCGTTCAACAATCTCCCGTCCATTCTTCCTTGTAGCCTTGACACCATGCAGTGCTTCTAGACCCGCAGTATCTGATGTAGAAGCCAACACTTCCCCTGTATTGCTATCTAGACACTAAGTACTCTTCAACGACATTTTAAGTCGACACCTTCAATTAAACAGGTGTACAAACATCATGAGATATACATGATGATTGTTAATTAGACCTACCTCTTTTGGGAGGTTATTCCTGAGGACGAAATATGTCGAAAATATATATACGACATAGAGCACGCGCCCTTAAAGTAATAGGTTTGGAATTTTTTTTTAACGTAAATAACAAACTACGTGATATTACAGACCACATTTCCGTATAAAGTTAAAGTAAACGAATCTATTGAAAGAGTTTGTTCGCATTTTGTAAATTCATCCCTCTATTACTAATAAAATCGGTAGAGGCATCATTGTAATTGCTTCGAAAGTAGTAAACGTTCATTTTAATCAAAATTTTTTATTGCTCAAGAAAGAAACAAAATGTTGGCAGGAACAAAAACTGTTGACTTTGTGTGACACACTTAGGGCACATTGGTTCTGGTTGAAATCCCCTTTGTAGCCTTTTCAAAATGTTATTAATAACGCCTGCTGCAATGCAACCTGTGTAATGTAGGTGCTAAGCTGTTTATCTAACGCACTGGCGCAGTGCTCCGCACCTTCGTTCAGTCGACATTTAAGCAGTTTATGTCGTGTCAATGACCACACATTCACCGAGTGGAAACTGGGAAATAGTATCAATAATAATAGCGAGGCGGAGCAGTTGCAAAACTTTCGACTCACATTTGAGATGATCCGGGTTCGATCCTCCCCCCCCCCTCCCCAACGTCTCCAGCCATCCTGATTTCGGTTTTCCAGGGTTTTATGAAACCACTCCAGCCAAAGGTTGGGATGTGTCCATCAACAACGTTTGGCCGACTCTTACATCAACTACCCCCTACTCCTCTATCAAGGCTATGTGCTGTTCGAGGGCACACAGAACCAAAAAAATGCGAATAAATAAATAATAACAATAATAAATATTTGAAAAATTAATTAATTTATTTATTTACATCGCCCGCTTGAGTCGGCTTTAAAACATTCTGTTCTGTGAATACGGGGCTCAGTATTTTGTTGGACAGACCACATCAACATACATGGTGTCAACTACATCAACATGGAACATGATACAAATTACAAACACTATTGTATTTACATACAATATGTACATGAAGACTTTCATCCATATTGCAGTGAATGAGAGAAGTTAGGTTATAAAACTCTCCCTCTATTTAAATTTGCATTCATCCATATACATTTTGACAAATATTTTCAAATCCTTGCCTATATGTACATACATAAGAGAAACATTGGAATACTCACTTGGCATGTCCTACACTTAAAAGAGGGCCGCGGTGGCCGAATGGTCAGACCATTTGCCATTCGTCTATCACCAAGGCGATTCGGGTTTGATTCCGGCGGGGTCAGTCCCCTGATTTCCACGTGTAGGAATCGCCGGACGATGCCGCTGGTCGGCGGGTTTTCTCGGGGATCTCCCGTTTTCCCCGCCCTTTCATTCCGGCGCTGCTCCAAACTCACCTCATGTCACCCTTCACCAGTGTTAAAGACCTTGATGTTGAGCGCTGACCAAAATCTCTCATTAACTCACTCCTACGTTTACATATTAAAAATGACAAGGATTGTATAGATTACAATTTATTTTATATTGTAAAATCAGTGTTTCTCAAATACATATTGTATTGATTATATAATATCTGTTTCAATAGTTACATTTTTGGTAGCTTATTAAACAACTTTAATCCTGTATAAATCATACTTTTTAAAAGTGTTTTTGTGCTGTATGGCACTCAGTTTATCTGCAGATCTTGTGCTGTGGTGAGTATTTACAATGGTTCTATAACTTCTGTATTATGATATATACTGTTTCACAAATGTAATTGTATTTGTGGCATATTGTAGATAGAACTCTCAAACAAGAAGGACCATGATAAAGGTTTACAAGATGTTCTTGGTCTCACATCTGTCCTAATAGGCAGGGCTTTCTTTTGTAGCAGAAAAATCCTGCAACTTTGTACTGAATTATCCCAGAACTCTAGTCCGTACTTCATCACTGAATGGAAATAAGCATTGTAAATTACAGAAGTTAATTCAAAGTATTAACACGATCATTGAGACAGTATAAATGTTCACAGAACATGTTACACCGTTGCTTAAAGAGGCGACGTCGGATGTCGACAAACAACTGGCCATGTATTATAAAGGATTGTTAGGTTGTACGCAACATGCTTGGTGTGTTCTGAAGTTTATTTATTTATTTAATTTGATTTTATGTAACAGAGTTATGTTCAAAAAGTCGTCAGGTATTGCGCCTACTGAACTGAACGTAGGCTCCGAAACAACTGATTACCAATTTTAGAAATTGCAGACAAACTCTTTAAGGTTGTTCAAGTGCGATAGTCATAATTTTATATTTTTATGAAATATTGTTAGTTTGCAAACGATACTTGTGAGTGCAGTTTCCTCTTACGAAACAATTTTAGCTGGCGTAGTTGTCTCATACCGGCGTGTCAAAGTCAATATTTGCATGTTCTGCTGCCGTGCAAATAGAGAAAACCAATTGACTGATGTACGTGAAATAATTCACAGTGAAATAATATGAAATAAAACATATGAAAAAAATCCCGCGAACTGTTTATATATTTTTAAATAATTGCTGAATTTGCATCTTTTTTCTGTACTTTTATGACTACTTTTTAAATTCAAAATATTACGTTGTGGGTTACTTTAATGTTTTTATTGCATAGCTTATGGGAAGGAAGTTCATAGTGAAAATTTTTGTTTAAGTGGGTCAGTTGGTTTTCACTGTTTTCATGGCAGTGCAACAAGCAAATTTTGACTTGGACACCCCGTTACGAGAAAACTATGCCAGCTAAAATTGTTTCGTAAGAGAAAACTGTACTCACAAGTAGGCTATCGTTTGCAAAACTAACAATACTTCATAAAAATATAAAATTATTACTTTATCGCACTTGAACACCCTTAAACAGCTTCACTCACATAAACTTTATGCTTAGTTTCTTATTAACGTTCACAAAAGCATTCGCAAACCTCTTACATTGAGACTGTATACCGCCCGTTATAATAACTTCAGGCCATAAGTTGCATATATGATGATTAAAATGATAATGTACACTTACGGTCGCAGAGGTTGGTAAATGCTCGTTAAACTGACACACAAATTGTGGTCTTCAAGGGTTGCAATCTGCATAGAAATAGCAACAAATTGCAGTAGCGACGTCAAATAATGCGTCAAGTAGGCCGAGCTAACAGTCCAGGGAGCAGCGGAGATGTATCTGCCTCCTCACTCAAAGGAGATTCCTATTGATGTCCGGTCGGGGTCACACGAGTAGTGGAAGATTTAGAAACGTATTATTTTTTTTTGTTGGGGGGGGGGGGGGGGGGGGGGGGAGCTTACTTGATTTAATGGATTGTAAAAAAATAGCAGCCATCTCAAAAGTGTGGTTGTTCACTGTTATAGAACATTGAAAATAACATACATACAAGTAAGACACTTTAAATGTACTTGGATCATCATAGAACAAAACTACAGTTTCCTTGAAGCGACTGGACATACTTTGGCGACATAATGTTGAACATGATTTTTGAGGGGGTGGCTCTTCAGTCCGGTAGCCCCCTCCCCCTTAAATCCGCCACTGACTCCGAGGATACCACATGTGGGACTCGTGTGTGATGATAGCGAAGGTAGACGGGATATCAAGGGGAAATGTTGTTTCTTCTATCATTTAATTTCGTGCCAGCTCCATGATCATCCCTTATTCGGAGTTGTTGCCATTTCAATGCTATTTTAACGCAATTTTCTACCCTCAAAACCAGAATTTGTGTGTCGATTTAGGGTACTTCCCTGCCTCTGCAACTCTAAGTGTACTGTATCATTTTACTCGTTTTCACATTTCCTGCAAGATGAAGAGTTTTAAATGTTATTCAGGGACACCTGTATGTTTTTGCGAAATTTTTTGTCGTCAGGAATCACCTCCCAAAAGTTATCGGTCTATTAAATAATTATTACATACAAGCAAAGTAATCAAACAATTACTAAACGAAAGATCACGAATTCTTAATTCATACTCCCTGTTAGAAGATGTCATCATATAGCTGTTACTTGATCTCGAATGACTGCATTCATCAGGTCTGCACACGTGTGACGTTGTGTAAACTGGAATGTGATTATCCGTTCCGCTGCTCTAATCGCTTGCAACTGATCTTAACTAACCACCCAATCTAGGCATTCCATGTACACATCTGGCAGTTAGTTCTCCAACTTCACATTTCATGGCCCTAGCGAAAATAATCCATTCACCAACTGGACGAAACAAAGAAATAGTTTATTGCATTTGTACATTAGGATTATTTACGGCTGATTTAATAAAATTACAGCCAAATCCTAACTAACATTAGTGGCCGCTGGTCGCCGATCGGTTAGCAGAACTTGGGCTGATAGAATTTTATTCGAAATATGTTATTTATATGTACACAAAAATTTTGTGTGGAATATAATATAATACTACATTATGTTATATATACGTAGAACCCACATTTATACTTAATATTACGTCATAAAATGATAGTCATCACTGCATACATAATAGAGATGAGCTGTAGGCAAGCAGAATGCACGTAGAGCTTATGATGAGGCATGAAGCACGTGTTGTCGCACTGAACGTCTTGAACGCGTAAAATACGTCCATGGCGTTGCCCACCCGGCAGCGAGTTACATTACTCCTTTCTAACATTTCCCCGCCCTTCTGCTTCAACTTATTCATTTAAAAATCATTTGTCTGCCCTAGCTGAGAAGATAACGTATTTATTATCTCTCGCGAATAGGTTTTAGGATACTAAAATAATTTTCAAATCAAAACGCAAGTATTTTTGAAATTCGGTTATTATAGAGACTTAGATATTATCACAGTGGAAATTATAAAAAATGACAATTTTATATTTTTGTAGATATTATGGTTTCAAGCCCTTATTATTCTAAAACAGTTTTTAATTTTTTACTCAAAAGTAAACCATACTGCCGCATAGTGTCATATAAATAGACGTCATGAAATATCTACTCGGAAAAAAAATCTCATGGAATTTTGATGAGTAGTTCAGATTTTATGGACGATTGAACATTCCAGTCGTCCGCTTGACATCGTACCTTTCCATACCCCTTAATAAGATGCTAAAACCTTAATACTTCCGTACCATTTCCCGTATCTCATAGATAAACTGGCATGCACAGCACTAAATAACTGATTGTCATTTTCAGGGTGGACTGGCTGTCGAGAACTGGAAGTCCTGGCTCCAGAATAGACCACACAGAGTTCCGTAACTGGGAGTACCTGACGAGGCAAGACTTCAAAAACTTCAGCATCAGATTCTGACACACAATATCACAAGTAAAGGCAGAAATTGTATAATCAGTAACAGTTCATGACAATGAAAGATGTGGCAAGGAGTGGTTTGAACACTACGGTGATGCAGAGACATTACAATAAGCTGAAAAGATAATACCTGTGCGAATTAAAATATACTGTACGTACTGTAGAATATTTTGCTTAGTTGTAAAATTCTGTAACGTACCGAAAGAAATCACCATTTTTATTGTGTGTAGTTAAACATTGTCATTTTTACCATGACCTTAATTTAACAAAGGTAGAAACAAGGTTAGTTTAATGCAACTAAAATTCCAGCTAATTTTACTCGATTGCGTTAATTATGTAAGTATGATCTGACGACTTCTGTGTAATCCACGAAATAAAATATAAAACTGCAAAAAGAAAAAAATAATAATTGACAGAACAAAATCCAAAAGCACTGTAACTTACTCAAGTACAGCATAATCTCATTATAACAACTTTGAATGTCAAGAAAAATTGTATTTATAGATGTTGTTGTTATACCCAAACAATTCGAACAATTTTACATGTATGTATTATAGAGGGATGTGCTCTATAAAGTTGTTGTTACATGGCAGATGATGCTATAAATCATAATGTTTATAACAATTAACGCGACATAAGATGAAAAATTAAATTTAAAGACAACAGCCATAAATTACTCAACACGTAGCCAAAAGTGTACACAAAAATACAAAATAAAATACAAATATTTTCGTTTCAAGTGGATAATTTCATACAAAATTTGTGTTTTAACTGTCACTGGTTTAAAATTTAAAACTATTTTTTAAATGAAAAGTTTAATGTAATAATAAGACATCTTCTAAATAAAATATATCCTACAAGATTAGCTATACTTAATGTTTCCTTGTTCCCAAAATGTTAATTATTACCAACACAAACTTTTACTGTTCTGTTTTATAACATTCCGAGGTGAGTTGGAGACAAATATTTATATAAATTTGATGAATGTTCCAATTTTTTCATGGCAGATGCTGCTTATACAGAATAATAACACAGGAATTTCTTTCCTTTTTGGATACTTCAGAAACTCAGAATTCAGTCTGTCAGTCCCACGAGACATTCTAGGTGCTTTATATCTATGACATTCGCGCTTGGTTTCCTCTATGAAACAACCGCACACCGCTGCGTCTCCAAGAAACGGCGACCCACTGCGTCCTCCCTTGGTGACGAGAAACGTCTTAAAATACAGAATTGCCCGAAATTCGCGGCCTGCGATCGCGGCAACCGTGTGTACGCCAACACCCTGGTGACGACTCGACGACCACGAAGAAAGGAAATCTTAATTAAATAAGCGGACTACCGCGAACATCCACGGCTCTGGGGCCCGCCCACCTCTCGTGAGGACCACAGCAAGAGTCCCCTCTCGTGCCCTAACCAACGCTCTTCAAGTGCTCTCTCTAAAAAAAACTCCTCCTTTACACTCCCAACCAATCGTATTCTCGGTGGGCTGCTGACAAAACTAAACTTTGTCATTCCTCCGCATCGGTTTAATATTTATTTTCAAAACTAACACAGGTTAACATTAACATATACTCTAATTAATTTACAAAATTTGGGTCCTAATAGTAATCAAGTTAATATTAAATTTCACTGCAGAGGGTAGGTGAAGCCACGCACCTTTCTGCTTCCGAGTTATGTTTCCCACACCAACTCAAGGTACGGGGTTAGTTCTCTCCCCCTCGGCGGTAAGGGAATAAGGCGCCCGCCTGGTGGCCGTGTGTTCGTGAGAGTGAGGCACGGCGCCAAGGGCGATGTTGACCGGCTCATTTGGCGCGGTATAACCTCTAGCGCAAGACACTGAAACGGCGTGCAGTGGTATCGTAGGACACTCGCCTGACTGACACTTTCAGTGATGACACCATATTTTTATTGGTGGAAAGTTTTAAGTAAAGTCCAGTACACCTCTCTGTTGTAGTTTCACAAGAATCTCTTCAGTACTTGTTTAGATATAATAGATTGAAAAAGCCGTTTTTAGTCATTTTGAGGTGCTCTGAAATGTTCTTTCTAATTAACGCGATGTTTTAAAACTACTATTCCGATTTCGTTTGAAGTGTTTGTTCTTTTCGTAAACCCACATATTAGAAACACGTTTAGTAGTTTCTTAGATAAAAGCGTTCTACTAGCACGCTGCAACGCTGGCTACAAGGCAAGCAGGCGGGCGTCTTAACTTGCTGTGACACAATTCAAAACTCCTCTCAAACACTGCACCTCTCTTCAGGTCGCCAGTATGCAATAATAAATTGAATATAAATGACATAAAACAAATTATTGCGATCGGGTAAGATTAAACAATATATTCTGACTACAATGACATTTCAACGGGCTCTCTATGACTATTCTAACACAATTTACCGTATTTACATTGAACATATTTCATTAATAAGAATGGCAGGCCTATTACAGTTTCCATCAACAAAAATGTATTTATATATCAACATTAATAGTCTTAAGAATTAATAATGCCCTAGGGTTGTAGCAAACTTCTAGTGCCCAATGTTGTGGCATGGTTGTTGTACCAGGGGACGAAGGATGGATGGTGTTGGATTCACTGTCCCTGTTACAGGAGCCGGTCGAAACGGTTTTCTCTCTCTTGGGACAAGCACAGTTGTTACTGGTCAAACTAAATAGTTGCTTACTCAAACTGTCTTCTTAATCGGACCGTTCGTTATAATTAACAGTGCAGCTTTTGGGGGGATGCTAAATAGAGAGGCTTCAATTATTTTGGTTTAGAATAGACTTGCCATTAAAATTATTATATTTTTTTCGTTATAGTAAAAGGACAACTTAGTTCTTTCCATACTATATATTCCGACAGGTAAATCTGAACATTGAGTGTTTACAACTCACTTTTCCATATATAAATAAAAATTGAAGTTCAGATGTGTTCGCCCGCGATTATAGCGATAAACACAACTTCATACGGTCGACTGGAAAGAAGCTACAAAATTATGTATCAAGCTAAGCCATATGGTAATTAAATATATACGAAAACTGATAGAACTTATAATGAAGTCATCGTACTGTGCCATTGAGTCCGTGGTCTCCCAAGCCAGCGCTTCTTGCAGCCTGTTACCCCGGCCATTCCAGCCCGACTAATAACACTCAAACGGCCATCTCTACACGCCAGTGAACTAGCTCCAACTGATTATCTCGAGACGATTTTTTTTTAACTGGAGAGCCCCCATATCCCGCTACGCCAGCGTGTACCGCGCCTCAGTCTTTGGGTACTCCGACATGCATAAGTAGCTAACTATAACGCAATGAGGGATTGAGTGCGTCTCGAGGCAGAGCCTTATACGCCTTAGGTTTCATGCAAGGTGATAGGATGTCGCGGGCCTCATGGGCTGAGTAGGGTTGTTTGGAGGCATGACTGCGATTGTGGCCATGCACTTCACCCCCGAAGAGAGCAAGAGATAAACAAGAATACAGAAAAACCAGTACAAATAGAGTAGGGCACTGGAAAAAGATGTGCGTCAGGGCGCACAGTGAAATAAACAAATAATAATTAATGTTAGGACGTGGAGAAAGTAGGATATTTAGTTAACAATTCGTTTCCGAATTTTGCAAGGAAAGATGTGTGTCAGGGATATGTGATGTCTCACTGGATGGCGGCCACAGCCAATGGGAAGAGGGCGCTGATCAGAGAGCTTTGTGCTAGGAGCCTGAGCGCTCCTAGCGGCCATCGCCCACACTCCCGAGCGCAAGCTAGCTCACGCTCTGCAGTGGCGGTAACAGGAGCAATTTTTCGGTTTGTCGGCCATGGCCAGTGGCCACCCCAGGCTGAGTGACTCGTCTTTCCGCCGTCGCCGTCTTCCTTCTTCAGTGTTGGCAGCTGTACCTTTCATGTCAGGGTGGAGGAAAGGGGCCCCAATCCCTATTTAGCCTCCAATATCTTTGGGCTGGTTTTAGGCGCGCCATCCCGAAGCTACCGCTGCTAGCCAGGCAGGGCCCTGACAAGGGCATAGCCACCTCGACGTCCAAATTCCGACGCATTCCAATTCCCCACACAAGCAGCTCTCCACTGCCTGCAAGTTCCAGAGGGCGGTTCGTTTCACTTCGCATTTTTGCAGCGCCTCGGTTCCTCGCCAACAGACAGCTTCCAGTCGTTTGCCAGTCTTCTTAAGAGTCACTCAGCCTGCCTCACCGACGCGGACGCCCCGACAGCGCAAGCGCTGACCAGTTGGTCCACGAGCTGGTATTTGAATATTCCCAGCAACACCACAGCATGGCGCTCCCATATCCGCCACCCATGGGACGCGCTCTATAGCAGATGGTCGCTGCCTTCCCTTCCACATTAGCACATCACCCTTCACGAGCTGCACACCTTCGTTGTTTATAGGCGCGGCAAATCCCGGTGCGTAGCACCGCGAGAGAGCGATGCTTACCCCACGGAGGACGAGACTATAGTCTCGAGACGAACACGCCACATTACATACTAGTTTAGGCGGACTAATACATCGGGATTCAAGTCACTTTGAAATTTGTACTAAAAGGTTTCAGATGTTGAAGGTCAACCCAATTATGTTATCAATAAATGTCATCAGCACTTTTACACGAGAAGAAGCAGACAGAACAATAATATGTATATTGGAGACACGTTCCACAGCCATACGGACAATTAGGGCCGCGGCGCAAACCCATGCCTGTGCTCGGTTGCACACCGCAGTACCACCCACGATACGACAAACAAGGAGCTTGCAGACCAGGCTGCATGCCTGCATGTCCCTCTGTGCCTCCTCGAGCCTGAACTTTGACCTGCCAGATGAATCACATCCAAGAGGAGGCTAAACCATCTCCGAAGTGAAATTTCAAAAATCATAAACAGAATACATGAAAAAGTTATTTAGAAAAGGAGCTTACATTTTAATTCTCATTAAAATGAGTCCAAACAGTAACACGACACAAAACAAATAAAATTGAACCATAAATTGGACTACTTCCAAACTCTCATTAGCAGTTACATTTTCTAAAAAAATTTAGTTTTAATTTCGTGGCTAGGCTAGTATCCCCAATTAATATGTTTGATCTTACAATATAAATCCTTGATACACCTCAAGTTTGATTAACTTGGAATAATTAATTATGTCCCCCGAAAATTATTAATCAAGTATTTCTACATAAAAAAATTAAATTACAGTATGATGTAAACAAATTGATGGACTGTGTGCCAGTGCACGTCACAGCGTGATTCCCTGCGAAAAGTGGCTGTGGCAAACATCCATTGTGTACTCGCCACGAACCGAGTTTACCATCGCACCTCTGCCATCTTGGAAACACTGCCTCTCCTCTACGGGAAGGCAGAAAGGTGCGCAGTTCAAAATATGCTCCGAGACAAAATGAAACAACTCTCATATGTAGGTGTCAGTTCAAATATTACTGTCCACCGAAAATAAGTATGTTTAACATTACTCACTTAATGCAATTGCTAACTGTTTAGGATAAATATGAACATTAAAATAATGTAACTACTGACTATTCTATGCCTAAGATATGGCTGTTCGACATGGGAGCTGGATATTCAACAGGAAGAGGACAAATTTTTGCCACCGGTCTTGTAGCTCTTCCATGTGAAGTTCATGCTGTGACTACGTACATGACATTGTCTTGCCCAGGATGAACAGCAGCAACTCAGGCAGTCTTCCATTTCAGCGGAGGTAGATTGGGGTCCCTAATCAACACCAGCTAGACCAGTTGAACATTGGCTCTGGATGTTGTCCATTGGCTCTCTGTTGGAGAGTGTGAAGGTACTTCACAGACCACCACTTCCACATTATCTGCTGGAACTGGGTTGTAAGTTGCTATCTGTCCAAGCAGTTCCAGAGTATATCATCATGTCGTGGTCTGGTATTGCAGTCAGCGGCTTTCCCACAAGGGAATGATATGGTGTTAACATGTCATAATCCTCAGGGTTAGGTGACAGGGCACACAGGAGTCTCATTTCATTACTGCCGACATCTGCGCCAGCAACGTAGCAATCTCTTCTGAGTTGAGCAGATGGTCGCCCTTTTTTGACAGCTGCATCCCAGAGTCCACCAAAGTAAGGGCTGGCTGGTGTACTAAAGTGCCACTTAATTCCTTGCTGGGCTGACTCAAGGATATGCTACTGACTGTCTCCTGAGAGTAGTGTGCAATACAGTTTCTTCAGATGATTATTAACACCGACAAAGTTTGTGCTATTACCAGAGAATATCTCTGAAGGAGTTCCTTGGATTGATGCGAACCTCTTCACTGCTGCAAGGAATGCAGCAGCTGAGAAATCTGTTACCATCTCCTAATGTACGGCTTTTGTAGACATACTGACAAACAGACATAAGTAAATTTTGAACGTGGCTTTCTTTTTTGTTCTGCTTGGAGTGGTGTGAAAGGGACCAAAAATATCCACACCAACACACCAGATTGCTCTGACGTGAGCCAGCCGTGCTGCCGTAGGGTGCCCATCACAGGATTTGATGCCTTTGATTTGACTTTGAAACAAGACAAGCACTTGTGGAGGAGCTCATGTACCAGCTACTTATAGACAGTATCCAGAACTGACGGCGAGTGAGGTATATGGTTGTTCATGTGCATGGTCCCGGGTGTCGATTATTGACATGGTAGTGCATGACGATGAGCTCTGAGAGTCTACTTCCCTTGGGCAACAAGGCAGGATGTTTGGTCTCCTCAAGTAACGAGGTATTGTGTAACCTACCGCCAACCCTGACCACATTTGAGTCAAGGTGTGGCGCCAGTGATATAATTGATTTAGAGCAGTCATTTACCTTCATCAAAGCACTCACATCATCAGCAAGGTGATATTGTTGCACAACCGCAACCCACATTCTCATTGCACAGGACAACTCCTCTGTAGTCAAGCCGGGGCCTGATGAGTGTGCTTGATTTGAAAAATTGCATTACCTCACAGCACCCATGCAGTGACTCGCTGAAGCCTGGACAACGTGGAGGCTTTATGTAAGAGTCTTAATTGGTCTTCAACACTGCGAGTCGTATCTTGAACTACCAAGGTGGTTGAGGGTACTAGTTACAATTCTGGAATAGAACACCACACCTCGACCAGGGCTACAGGCCAACAATCCTTTGACTGAGGCAACCAACTGATGCCTGTAAACTACTGTAAATGATACAATTGGTCAGGCAAAGCACCACTTGAAGCCACATCAGCCGGGTTGTTGTCGGTTGGAACATGACTCCATGCACTGGGTGGTGCAACTGACTGTATTTCTGCCACACGATTTGCGACAAAGCCTTTCAGTCTGTGGAGTGACATTCTCAACCCCGATAACAATACAGTGGATTACGCCCATGTGTTAAGCTTTAGGTCCGTAATCTTGGGCGAGTAGAGCTTCACAACACACAACCATAGCCTGCTTAACAGTAACATTGCATGCTATTCATGTTTCAGAATAGACTTCTTTATGGATGCCACTTTTGACTTGGCAACCAACAAGTAAACTTTAACTGAACCATCTGGTGCTTCACAACAAGCATAAATAACAGCTGCTTATGCCTTCTCGGCAAAGTCATGTAACTGTGTTTTACATGTCTGACTCGAAACATATTTCTTAACTCTCACATCAGCTATACAAGGCAAAGATGATCTGGCCTAGTTCCATTGCTGCAATGTGACACCATCAACTGGCTCATCCCACTCCGAACTCTGAGTCCAGAGGATCTGCAGTAATATCTTGCTGGACAAAACCACAGGAGACAACAACCCACATGGGCCGTACAGATGTGCAATGGTAGACAGGATACCACACTTGGCAGTCAGCATATCTGGTACTTCCACTCTGTAAAGAAAATGGTGTTCCTGTTCCACTGAGTCCCCTCGCAGTCCTAGTAGCCTACATTGACGAATTCTGGGTGGTCAAATTCTCTTGGAGTATTCTCCTCATGTTTCCGTGTCCAGAAGTGCCTTGTGATTCGAGCAAAATTTGTGCAATTGGAATCCACCCGCTTCTAGGCACTTTACTAGCTGATGTTTGATGTGTTTCGCATCGGAAACAGTTACAGATCCTGTGACAATGTCATCTGCAAACACACCGTGGAGGAGTGTTCGAGCAACTAAGGGAAATTTGTTCCCTTCGTCAATTGCCAGTTGTAGAGTATGTAGAGATTGGTAAGGAGAAGAGGCCAGACCATAAGTCATGGTATTGAGCTCGTAAATACTATGGTTTATTTAGTGCCACTCGTTAAAGTGTGCACTGATACTTCCCATCAATAGGGTCAATCAAGATCTGACGAAACATCTTGCACACATCCACAATTACATAATTTATTAAATAAGTGCCACAGGCGAGATTCTGAAAATCAGCACAATGTCGAATATGTACTTCTGAAGTTTAGAACCAGAGTGCAGCAGACTATTCAATGAAGGTCCATTCACTGTTGTAGCAGAAGCATCGAAGACTACCAGCACCTTGGTTGAGGTACTTTCTGCCTTAATCACAGCTTGATGAGGAATGGCATAAGCAGGTTGACTGTGGGTACAAGAGGTTAGGTTCATCATCTCCTTCTCAGCTAAGTGACAGGTCATGTGACCCAGGCATTCATACTCATTCGTTTACTCTTGGTAATGAAGTTTCAATTCAGGTAACCTTGTAAATTTACGTTCAAGGCAATTATATCTGTTTAGGACTACACTGCATGAACTAGTTGATCTGCTTTAGTCCTGAATGGTAGCTTCAGAACATACCTGCCATAACCTGTACGTGTATGGGTATTCTCAAAGTGGTCCTCACATTGACATTCCTTCTTTGAGAGTTGTTGGGCATGTGAAAGCTCCTCAACCTGCCAGAACCTCTGTAGAGCCAGGTCCATAGAGAGGTGTCTGCATGCACTAGCAGCGAAGGCGTCTGCGGTACGTGAATTCACATGAAGCAGAACCTGTAATAACACAGCCAAACAGTATGGGATGCAAGAGGAATGTCAATGATCTTGGGCCCAGTCATCAGCTCCATCACAACATCAGCCAGCAGCAACACATCTACTGCTCCGCCAGAGGGAGGCCCTCCAAACACGCTAGATCCCTTGTGGCCACCTGTGCTGATGACAAATCCCCAGCTATTTTGGGCAAAATTATTGCACTACTGCTCAGACACACGAGACATTTGGATTGATTAAATTTTGCACGTTACCACCCCTCTGGGTTCTGTGACTGCTCTGTGTATTATGCCAGAAATGTTTGTTTCTGCACAATGTCGTTTTAGACACAGATGCTGTAGGCAGGTCTCCATTGTAAAGGATGACTGTGATGTCCCGTCCAACAAGGCTTGTACAACCTGGTACTGAACTGCACTGTTAAGTCATGTACATGGATAAAGGCAATTTTCAAGAGTACTGTGGTAGGTTGACCAGCACTCTGTCGTCCTTGGGCTGAACACATAGAAATGATTGAGGCATCTGATGACATTGAATTAGTGACATCTGGAGCTAACTGTTCTGAGTTCTTGGCAGTCTCAGCATGGATAAAAGTACGGTGAGTTCAACGACACTGCTGACATCTATTTGGACCTGCATTGAGCTACTGTATGGCCATCTCGCGAACAGTTGAAGCACATCTGATTAGATGCAACATATTGTTTCTTTCTTCTGGTGTCTTTGCTAAGAAGACCTAGCACTTGTTTACAAAGTGCTGTCCCTTGTAAATAATGCAATGGGTTACTTTACTAGTGTTATCAGAGACTGACATCAGTGTCGTCAAAAAATTTGTGTTTGGGGGATTGGGTGTACCTGTTACGTTGATTGATCGAACTTGTCTGCAGTAAAAAATTGCCTCTGATAAGAAGTGGACTTCTGGTTGTAGCCAATACCATGACTTCTAGATGCTATCAGATGAACATGCTCTACTGCCTATGCCTTTCGTTCCAAAACTTGAGTAACTTAACAAATTAAAGGATATCCTCTTCTACAGTCATTTCAAAAGCCTGCCTCAGTGGTGCTTTTTATTATTCTACCAAAATGTTTTACAGCAAAAACTCCCATTCAGCTGCTGGGAAATTCTGTGCCTTTAAAGGATTTAGATTTTTCCTCTACGCTTTCAACAAATTTTGCTAACAGTACCTCATTGTGACTGTCAACAGCTGAGAGGTTCACTATGTTATTAACATGAACTGTAGCAGCAATTCTCACACTTTAAAATCTCGTCCCCAACAACTGCCATATCATGCCATGGTTGCTGTCAACAATAGGAATATTATTTGCTACCGGTAATACCCTTACTTCCCTTTTCAAGCAACCCAAAAAATACCGAATTTTTTTAACTTTCGAAAATTTGGCTCTTGCCCAGTTATAAAATTAAACAACTCCACAAAACTTAACCATCCTGCTCGGTTTCCGCTAAACGTGGATAATGGTAACTTTGGTAGCACTGCTGCTTGAGGTCCATTACAGTCGTAATGTGGTGTGTTATTCGTAGTCAGAATCACTTCCAACCTCCTCAACCTACTCAACACTTTCTACAACTCCCACACCACGACTTCGTACGCACGAAACTGTCATTTTATGTTGTCCAAGGAAGCCGTATTTTCTTAAGGTGGTTTAGAACAAAGTGCTAAAAAGTTTGCCAGTACCTTGTCTTTGTTTTCAAGTACTTCTGAAAACATCATTTCGAAACCTTCTATTTTTGTTCGATCTTCTTGCCAGGGTTCATAGAACTCTCGAGCTTTATTAGCTTGGGACAAATAAAAGCTGAAACCTAGATTACCACTGCCTCTCCTCACAATGGCAAAATAACACAAGTCTCACATGTAGGTGTCACATTGAACTAGTAGAGCACAGCACACCTGCACATGCACCTATTCTTATATATTTGACTTTCCAGCTGAACGAGCACAGAGATACACAGCACGGCGGACAGTACAGAATATAAGATTAAGAAATTTCCATTAATCAATCTTACTCCTGTGGCAGAGACTGCAGCAGAGTTGTACAAAGTAGTGTTTGGCCTTCTCTAGTCAACCTTCAACTCCACTCCTACTGCTGCCCTCTCCTCCTCCGACTTTTCGGATGATGAAAGTTGACGCAAGTATCTTATCCACGCAAGTGACGCCATGCATTGACGCTAAATTAATCATTACGTTTTGACAAAAAAAAAAACACTGACCCTGATGGACAGGCAGTGTTGTTACACTCGCAAACAATTACTGGGGAAGAAATACCATATGTACAGTCCATTTGACTCAATACGGGTATAAAACATAAAAATATTCAGCCCTCCTGGTAGGCTTGGCCTACTGTCACAATGGCAGCAGCAAAAGAAGAATTGTAGTTTGTAACCATTTCACCTACTCTCGCGGTCCGGTGCTATTTCATACACATCACTTATCCAAATGCAGTTTGTCAAAATCATAGCTGTTAAGAGCCATCCAAATCTCTCCACTCAGTTAATTGTAAAGGGATGTTTCTAGTACATGTCTATTGAGATACTGGCACAATAAACTAACTTGTACGTGCATGTTAACATTTAACTTTGTGTCATAGTTATAATTCTTGCAATTAGAAAACTCAAATTCACTGGAATCACTTAACCATACTCTTCCATCCTACAATCAATTGTTTGAAAACAATCAAGAGAACACAAACATAAACACTAACTACTTTACTGACACTACGATCCAGCAACATACTTTTTCAAATAATAATAGGTCTACATGATAAACTTTTCCCTGACCTCTCACAAAATTCCCTGACAATTCCCTGTTTTTCCTGGCCACTTTCAAATTACCAGACTTTTCCCTTTTTTTCCAGATGTCTGGCCACACTGTAAAAGCCCTATGACTGCATGAGGGGGCCAGAGGCTAACCTTTCCTTTATTCCCTATCCATTTCTTTGCCTACTTAGCTTAACAACTCTAGGGAGAGCGAAATGCCCTTTGAATGCACTTAGCCATGCCACATCATGGCTATAGTAAGAGCACGTGTCCTGTAGTTACATTAGTCAGTGAACAGCACGCTGTCTCCTACGTAACCCTGCTGCCGGAAGTGAAACCAGAAGGTCACGAATCCTGTGGAAATAAGGATGACTAGTATCACGAGGCTCTGTTAATTATGCAGTAAAATTCATGAGCAAAACCAGTGACTGTGATTGTTCCAGCGGTGTAGAAACCAGTGATTTGCAATACATCAGTAAAGATTATACAACGCTTTTAATTCATCAGTATACACCAAAAGTATCGAAGTATCATGTAACTATTTATCTCACCTGAAGAGGTAGCATCCTTGGAGGATCCAGGATTTGCAGCCACCTTAGTACACCAGTGTGTGCCTTCAAACAGATGAACCATAGCAGGGGCTTATCCCCGGTTATGGTTGTTTGCTGCCAAAAATAAAAAAATACTGTTATCCGTCTAAGGTTTGACATCTCAAACTGAGAATTCCGATTCATGTTTGTTAACATGCTGTTGCAAGTAGAAAGTTAGGGTTGCCGATTGTGTGTCGTTGGCCTAGAACTTCATTAAGATGGTTTATTTTTTGAGAAATTATGGCATAAATAGTAAATATTTTCTAGGAGATAATTTAAGTTTAAATAAATGTTTGCAAAAAATTTATGAATTTCGGTACTTTTTTTTTTTTTTTTGAAAAATTTGGGAACTAATTTTAAAAAAAATTTTTACTTATTTTATATAAATTGATTTTAATTATTATGGGAGTCAGGCCTTTTCAATGGTGTGGGGTATTCATGCAGATATTGCAATTTAAAAAAAAAAACTTTTGGAGGGTTTTTCCGTGTAAAATCAACCAAGCCAGGTCACCCACTGACACTGATTTCAAAGAAACGTAATAATGTATTTGTGTTTGCTTCGCCACGGTAAATAACAAAATAATTTTCCTCTTCCATATTCCTAATAGGTCTCTACACCTCCCAAATACAATACTCTTGAGTGTAGAACATTCTTTTAAAAATTATGTTTCAGGAAATATATTTTATAACAGAATTAAATTTTTGTTGCAATTCAAACAAAGTAGCAAGATTTAAAGAAAAATTGCCTGAAAGCATTTTTTTTTCTCAATACTGCAAAATGTTACTTTATATGAAAAAAGGCACGTTTCATTTTAGCTGGAAAATTGTGAAATTGGAAATGGTACATAATATTTAATTAACAAATTGCAGTTAAGAAAACTCATCTCACATGATTTACATTAATCCTTCAACTATGTTCTGTCTTTTTTTTTAAAGCTTCTTTCATAATTTTATGAAGAATATGTATTATGAAATGGGCCTAAATTAATTACCAAATAACTACAATATTTCTTCTGTCCTGGCAGTTTTTTTTTCTTTTTTTATAAAATTCAATTTGATCAATAGTTCCCTTCAAAGATCTTCATTCAAACAGTGATACGAAATGCAAATGGTCGCCTTGTACAGACACATTTCCATAGAAACCGCATGCCCAAATAATTGTCTTTAAATCATGCAATCAAAGTCTTTTCTCTATTTCTGAATATTTCACCATTTGGCCCTAAAAGCCCTACGAGTGCCACTACTGCTTAAAATATATTTACCCATGTACTACCACCTGCCCCCACGTAAAACTAGCATCCCACATTTTCAACATACTCTCAAGGAAAAGTTTCTTTCTTCTATACAGCAATTTAATTGCCTTTTATTCAAAAAATTAATCAAATAATGCCTGAAAAGTGTAAATTGTGCTCGTGCTGCTTTAACATTAGATCGAAGACAAACGAGGATGTGAATCCTTGAATCTCAAATAGGTAATTTGTATTTGAAGTCTGCGTGCTACGTGGGTAGGTAACTGACGCACGTGGAGACTTAACAATACATGTGGCTAGGCACGGCGGCATGAACGCACACAACAAACAGGCGAAGGTAAGAATGCTGGCGGCACGATCAATAACTGGTCACGTGTTTAGGCGGCACTGGTTTCGGCGTGTAGTAGATAAGTGTTTTTATAGAGACTACGTACAGTAGTATCTTGGTAGTTCTTTGAGAAATCAAAATGTCGAAACGACAATTGTGTTCGTTTACAGTGAGTGAGAAGCTTAAAGTAATGAAGTAAGCAGAAGAAATAGGAAACCACGCAGTACATCGTAAGTACGACACCACACAGCGTCGTGCATTGGAGATTGGCACCAAATGAAAGACATGTTACAGGATTTCGTAGCAATGTCAACAGCTCATCATGACAAAACATTTTGGTCTACTGAGGCCGGGTAATGCTGGTAATTTTATTTTGCTTCGCGTGTTTAGTGTTGTATCACACATTGCATGACTCACGTACTCAATTCAATTTTCGTTGCTTCATGTGAACTCTCGTATGACATAATGATGTTTGTATCACATTACTGTTCATTTAGTTGGTTTTTGGACTCAAAGTTTCACATTTTGTTGGCAAGTTGCCAGTAATTTGTGCATTCATATTAGTTGTGGTTGAAGATGGCGGCGCGCTTCAGGGGAAAGATGGCTGGCCTCTGGGAATTCATATCACTCCGCATGACACGCCAATGTGTTTCAAATAATAGTTATAAGGTGAAGCAATTTGCCAGTTTTCTCTAATGGCAGGGACCTTTAATTGGTGGTGTCCGGCAGTTGTGTAATTTTCCTGTGTCCTGTAAGAGCACATAAATTATTGGTAAGTTAAAATAGTTCCCTAAGATCTTGGAGGAGGGATGGGGGTTGGGTGGTGGCACTTCCTGGCCTGATGGGGGTAACGTACCCACATTCTCAGGCATTGTTGTGCCTGATCTGAGAGAGACTACCTGTAGAGCGATGTCTCCACGAAAGGTTGAAGAAAAAACATTGGCTGTAGTGCGTGGGCACTAATTATTGGCAACGCGGCCGAGATTTGTAACTGGTGTACTGAATTCGAAGGAATTTCGGATGCTAGAAGTTGCCACGTTCTTGACAAACGCCACGTGGCCGTGATTACCATTTGTTTGTGCATTAGTGGAAGTTTCTCTCTTTCTGAGGTATAGCAATGGCAATCTGGAGCTCTTTTAATGGCAGTGGTGCACCTGACAACTTTGATTTTTGTAACTTCTTTATTCATACCTAGACACCACAGTTACGATAACAGGGCTTGATAAGTATTTCTCGTTCGACTGCCACTCAAGGATTTTTCTCTTTACGCCATGGCATTTATAAAAATAATTCTGTAATAAAACTCTCACATCATCAACCTAAACAGTTTGCGTCCTCTTTAATTTGCACTACGAACCCACGACTCGCTAAAATGAGATAAGAAACGCTCTGCTGCTGTTCCCGGAGGCACGCTGGAGAGAAAAGGGACAGTACCACTACACCACGTGATCAAACTTTTTTGTGTCCGTTACCGTTCAGAGTGGCAGTAATAAATACTGTATGTGTAACACGTGATAACATTTAGAACACCATACATTTTGTATATTCACTATGGCTAAGACACACGTTTGACACGACCTTCGACTAATTTTAGCTGCAAATTAACTTGCCAGCGACTACCTGAAATCTTCAACAAAAAGTTGGAATTTTCTTTTTTAATTTTTTTTGAAAAAAAAAAAAAAAAATGTATATATGTATCCAAACTTGTCATTTACTTCAGAGCAAACTGTTCTGTGTCTCATTCTACCAAACCAATGAAATACTGTCTGTCTTGGTTCTCTGCACTGCCACACGCTGGTATTCTGAGTGTGCCTAGATGCTCGCTCATTGGACTAGGCAAGAAAGACCAACGATCTAGGTTCACGCTAGCTTGGTGCAGCTCGGCATGGTCTGGAATGCTGCAAGCTCAGCACAACCCAGTGGACCAGCAGCCACCGATGCACTGCCACTTCTTTGGCTGACGGTAATGCCGGCATTGCGTATTTACTGCTCATGAGCTACAATCCGATATGAAAGGGCTACATACTTTTCTTTCCATTACAATAAATACTTACAGAAAAATGTTACGTATAAGTCCAGTATTTCCAGGCCCTAGTTACCCAAAAACCTTGATTTCCATATTTGACCTACACCCCAACTTTTCAATTTTGTTTTTGAGAAACAATGTATGGATGGTACATGGGTCAATACAACAACTCTTTTTTCTCCAGTCCCATGTACAACTTTCTGCAACATCACATTTTCTTCCCACAGCATGATTACCCGTTTCTTCTGCTTCTTTAATTATTTTTAACTTCCCTACAACTGTAAACGATTGTAACTGTGTAACTTTGTAGCAATCTTTTCACATGCCCTTATCTAATCAACACAGCATGCCTGACCATGCTGGATAGAACAGGAAGCAAGATAGGGTCACTGCCTATTGGAATGTGGCATTGCGAAGTCGTGTTAAGGTGCAGCATTGCAAAGTCACTTTATATGCATCAAATTCAATTATTTTTTATAAAAGTATTTAACATTTTTGACAAATATATCACGTAAAAATGTTTGCTGGCTATTCGCATAAATATGGTATTGACTTCTAGATTGTATGTGGTTCTTAAAATGTAAAAGATTTTGGAGAGGCCTGCTGAAATGTATCAAGTCTTGGTAATCCACAACCTTAAATTAACATGTACTGTATGACAGTATGACCGCATTCCAGCTTTCCTACTTTGTTTTTGAGGAAAATGTGTGGGTTGCATGAGAGTACTCACAGTATTTTGCATTTCCTTTAAGTGGGTAACTTAAAAAAAAAAAATGGAATAAATATATAGACAGGGTTAGATTTTAAGAAATAACAAAGCCTGTCCAACTGACATGTGTGATTGAAAATTTACCTGTAGCCATCAAATTTGCCTGTCCACTGTTTCACCAAAATAAAAAAAATTTCAAAATCGCTAAAAAAGTTAAATAAATAAATCTATGCTAGATTTTACACCTATATACAGTCAACTCCCGATTTAACGACCTTCACGGTTCCCTGGTCGTTATTAGTATTATTACAAAATATTCGGCGATCCCAGACCTTTAAAATGTCGACATTTACAGTTCATCATTGAATCTGCGTTCAGTCATCTTTGGCGCAAAAATTACGTAGAGTGAAGTATTTTGAATAAATAGATAAACTAGAAGCAAATATATGACCTTCTTTGGCAAAATTAAACAGAAACGTCGCCGGCAATATAGATTCAACGACCATTTTTGGAAGTTATTTGCCAGAATACAAAGTTTATTGAAATACATAGTAATATTTTATAGTAGAGTGAAGTACTTTGAATAAATAGATAAACAGGAAGCGGATATATGACCTTCCTTTGGGTCAAAATTAAACAAAACCGTTACCGGCAACATAGATTCTTGCGGCCGCGACAGTTTTTGGAAGTTATTTGCAAAAATACCGCAACGAAGTTAATTGAAATAGTAATATTTTTCAGTAGAGTGAAGTATTTTGAATAAATAGATACACTGGAAGCAGATATACGGCCTTTCTTTGGCTCAAAATTAAACAAAAACGTCGCGGGCAATACAGATTCTTTCGGCCACAACAACCGTTTTTAGAAGTTATTTGCAAGAATACAGCAAAAAATTTATTGAAGTAGTAGCATTTTTCAATAGACTGACGTATTTTGAATAAATGATACTCTGGACGTGCATAAACGACCTTTCTTTAGCTCAACATCAAGCACGAATTCATGATAATAAAACATAAATATCGTCGGCAACGTAAATTATGGGCGCGCTTCACCTCAGTTTTCAACGTCTTTTTATATTTTTATATTACGTACTACAAAATATTTTTTTTATTATTTTAGACAAATTGTGACTAAATCTTAGAAAATTGTTGTACTATCTCTCATAGTTTTCGTGTAAAGAGTCGTAAATGTCAAAATTTGCACTTTACGGTTTTATATACACCACTAAAACCAACTGACATACCAAACCGAAAAAATTCACAGTGTATAACAATGTTGAAGTCTATGATTTGACATATATAAAAACAAATAATAAATTAATTTTTGTACTTTTAGAAACATTTTTAAATTTTCATTTCAAAATTCAGCATTTTTTATGAAATAAAAAAATATTTTATTTTTTATTTTTATATGTGTCATTTCATAGCCTACAACATTATTATACATTGTGAATTTTTTTGGTTTGGTAAGTCAGTTGGTTTTAGTGGAGTACATAAAACCGTAAAGTGCAAATTTTGACGTTTACGACTCATTATGCGAAAACTATGAGATACAACAATTTTCTAAGAGGAAGATTTAGTAACAATTTACGTCTAAAGTAAGAAAAAAAAATCTGGTACAAATATAAAAAGACATTGAAAACTGAGGTGAACCACGCCCTTAAGTGCCAGTAACGTCGGCGTTTCAAAACTATTTACAAGGTAATATCGCAATGTAGTAGATTGAAATAATAATTTATTTCAATAGCCACATACATTTTGAATAAATGTATGTCATGGTTGACATCTAAGACTTTTCTTCGACATATTAGGCCCAAACGTTGTCGGCAACAGTAATTCTAGTTGGCACAACATACGTTTTGATAAAGCTGTTTGCCTCCTGGGACCTTGTCTTAGCAGTGAGCGACGACACACACACGTAATATAATTTGTATGTACAATAGGCAGGAGCACAAGTACTCACATTTTAGTACTTGACAGATACACACACAAATAGGACAACACATAATCGACACATAATTTGTGTGCGCAAGGATCTATCTGGAAACTGGTTAGTTCAAAAACATACATGAAATGTCAAACCTATGTCACGTGCCAATTTTGACCACTACCTTGCCACAGCTCCTGACGCTTGCTCGCTCAGCAGATGGGACGTGATAATAACACTACTCCCTTTGTTTTGCTGTTCTTTAACTTCTCTAGCTCTGCCGGCCGTGTGAAAATAATCTGCTTGTATAATGATTCTACCTTCTGCACGAGTTTTTTCACACACTTCACCAATGTGCATGGAGAGGGATCGACATATACAAGTGTATCCACAGCTGTTATTTACGGTCAAGCCGATTGCACGTGCATGCATGTGGGCGCGAGCGTACGCATGGGTTAGTGACACTAGACGTGCAGTTGTCAAGTGTCGTACTGCCCTATGCCACGCATATCCGAGACATGCACCTAATGTTTGGTAGTGTCAATATGAACTGTCCTGCTTTCACTTGTTAAAAGAATGATTTATAGTGTATATATCATTAAATGACAGTAATTATACTAAATAGCATTTAGTTAAAACGGAAAACGTCATAAAGCTTAAACAAACACGACGCGTAATCGTAATATCACAGGTACAAAGACAGCCTACCACATCCACGGGCACAAGACATCGGTGGCAAAAAGTTACGGCACGCACATGATGAAGAGGTGAGCGAACTGTCTTATTGGAGTGGTTGGCCAGTGGAGGGAAAGAGGCGGGCGGGTCGCTGACCTGCTGGGAGTTGGGAAGGGGCGTTCGGGCCGGCCGGCTGGCCATCGCGTAGCGTGGGAGGAAGGGACAGCAACTTATATTTTTAGAACTAACACGCCGTGTGCGGCAGTACAGTTTTCGAGAACTGCAACTGTAAAGGGCACTGGAACTCACCAGCATACTTTATGTTTAGGACATTAAGTTTTATTGGTAATTATCCTTTCCCTTAAAGTGTAATAGTAGGCATAATTGTGTAATTTGACTATGTTTTGTAAGTGAGTGGTTTGAGGACCAAGGACATGGACAGAGATAGGTGCTACCTGTAGCTGCAGTGTGGAAATTGAGCCATTGGTTTTTACTTATGGATTGCTGGAAGGCAGTCAGTCAGATGTGGTATTTTTGTTAGCTTGTTTAGTACCAAATTCATCAGGAGAGAATTTCAAGTAACTTTCATGTTATGGCAATTGGTCGAATAAGCCACCAATTTTGAGATATTTTGAATAATGTAATTCTTGTTAAATTTCATGCTTCTTAGAGAGATATGAGCTGTTAAGGGATGCAACTTGGTGGCGCTGGCCCAGCTCTGGCAGTTCAAGGAAGCCTTGCCATAAATGGTAACTTTCAGGATCCTGTGTTGTGATTGGCTGTGAGGTGGTGTGGCCTGTATTGCACAATGTTCTGAGAACCTGCTGATGAAGTGTGGCTTCCAGGGGAACTATATTCTTGCGCCCTGATCCACTTGTTATTTGTTTAAAAACTGTGTTATCCTGTGTATTTGTCTACATCTTAAATTATGTCCTGGATAATGATATTACTGTTTAAGCAGGTGCGAACTAATCATGTTGGTTAGCACCAAAATTTGAGCATACAGGCAAGCATAAACTGTACTCCATTTTGTAAGGCGGAGGAATTCGATCAGGGTGCGGCAGGACGGGCGCGAGGGAAGTGGACGGACGGGCGAGAAGTTAGAAGGGTTTAGACTCGGGACGTCAGCGGGTGCGTTTTGTGGGGCGGCCGAACGGTGATGCCGCAAGGGCTGGTCACGGTCATTAGCTCTTGATTGACTCGGAGAGCTGTGGGCACTTTGAGTGCACCATTAGTGTCTTTTGATATTTTGGTTTTCTCTGGGAATATAGTTGTTGGAGAGAGAGGTTTTTTTTTGTCATACTAGCAAGCAGCGGCCGCGAAAACCCGAGTCGGCGATCCGCACGCATCCGGGACTGACCGCACCCTACCACGAGCTTATGTAGTACTTGATGTATCTGGAACGTTGCCCACTGGTACGCCGGTGCTTTTGTGAATGTTGGTCGAATCTCCTGTTGTAATTGTGGAAGTTAAACAATAAATCGGCTGGTAGTTGAGGGTCGTGGAAACGCCAGTGTACAGAAGTAACAGAACGTATTTTTATTTGGTTAAAATCCCTCCAACAAAGTTGCAATTAGCTCCACTTCGAAGAAAAAAGAACCCTAGGAAATCCTTTGGCAGTGAGGGAAGCGCAGCCCGAGGGCGGGTCGCGTTACACAACCATTTGTGGCCATAATAAATGCAACTCCTTTTTCTGCTACTTTATTTGAATTAAACACTTTTTTAAGCTTTTTTTTTTTTTTAATTTTCCACATTTCCTGGAAAAAGGGTTGTTATTTAGAGAGGATTATTATTCCCGGGGTCGTATAATCGAGAGTTGACTGCAATACAGTAAAACCCCGCTCATACGGCACTCGGTTTGTACGTACACTTCGCTCGTATGTACAGATTTTCGCAAACAATTAAAAATAAAATTGAAAAATAAAAATTTTAGTAACTGAAAATCAGTCGCAGAGCTCTATTAAAACGCTGTTATAAGTCGTAATATGTATAAGCAATATACTAGGTGTATGAGCTCAACCCTCAAATCATGTGTTTCACGATGAAGACTGCAAAAATCAATTAAGAAACGCCATTGTGCACGAAAGCCGCAGAGCGCAAGATGGGTCACTGACCTGCTGCCAGCTGTTTCTTAGAGTGGCATCCGCTTCTCTCGCTCGCTCTAACTCTTTCTCTCTCTCTGGTGACATCTATGTGGTGTGATGCGCCAGGTGCTGCTCATCATAGCTCATGCCCCGCCCATCGCTTTTGCTGCTGCTGCTGCCAGCCAATGTCGGCACTGGGTAGGCATCACACGCGACAAAAAAATTGTACTCCGCCATTTTCCTTCTCTTCTCCCCCCTCGCCAGTGCAAGTCGCAATGGCACCATTTCCATTCATCCTAAGGAATTACTTGCCGTTGCTGTGTGTACGGTTTACGTTTTAGAGTTTTGCTTTCCTTCACTGACTGCGATTTTGATTACTATTTCGAAGTGGATAGTGTACACATCAAAATAGATCGGTTAAATATCATTTCGTAATAGGCCAAATATAATCACAAGCCGTTTATACACACTATTTTGAAGTTAGGTCTACATGCTACGCTGAGGCCGTATGTTTTTATAGTCATTTACCATTAATTTTACTTGTTCGTGTTTTTTGGACATTATTTTGCTCATGCATTGGAACATTTAAGATAAAATACTTTACTTTCTCACAAGAAACTTGCAAACATATCTTTTACTGTATCCTATTGTTAAGAGACGTTACGCTACATGTTTTTGTTCATTTTAACTGACTTTGTAGTAATTCTTGAAGAAATGAAGTATAAAATTTAAGTCAGAATACATTATCGCACCATACAAACGTTAACTTAATATATAAAAACCAAGTGAATACTTCTGCCCCATGAAGAGAAACCAATATGCCTTGTTAATAATTGTTTACGTTTCGAAGTTATTGACGTACATTTAGGGTATTATTTAGTTTATATTGCAGCATCCTATCAAAATGATTATTCTTTATCAACCTGAAACACGTCAAAGGTCTTATTTGCCAGTGGCATAAGTAAACACGGCAAATATTTCCCGCTGCACGCAGTGGCGTATCCAGGGGAGGGGGGGAGGGGGGTAGCCCCTCCCGAAACCGAATGACTCAAAGTTGAAAATATAAACCTAATGCTGCATAAATATATTTATGAAAGTTTTCGGCAATTTAATTACTAAAATGTCCACAAATACATGATGTAAGTTTTTTTAAAAAAATAATAATGTGTCTGGTCCATTTGAATCTGGAATTAGGTGTATTTTGAACTAAGTTGCAAAAATTCACGTCCGGGTCAAAGCCTCTTTCTCTCCCGTCTACTTTTTTATTTATTTTTTCTGAGTGCTGTCTCTTGTCACAGCAGGGTTGCAGGCTGGTCAGCCACTGCCTACCCCTTGAACCACACCCTTCAAACAACAGCACTGCCTGCTTCAAGGGACTAAAAAGTGTGCCGAGTTCAGTATCCACATGACCTGACTAGTCTCAATCTGTAGGCTGAATGTATCACTTCTGCAGCACTGTAAATGTCTGTGCTACATCATCTTTTTCAAGTCATTTTTACACTGCTTAAAATGTAATTATATTTTTTTGTGAAGTTATGTTGCACGAAATTTTATCAAAGTGCCGAAGCAAGATGGAAGGGAAGACGACGACGCTGGTGTAAATAGTACAGGCAAGGTTTAAAATTAATTACTTCATTGATGTATGGGCAGTAAAAATTATATTGCTTATTTTTACCGTAAATTGGGGAATTTTGACACTGCGTGGATAACTTTGCCTTGCTTTACATTACATTTTTTAGTTCTGACGTCATTTTGAGTAATAGATATTTGGAAGTAGTGTGTTTAAAAACAATATTTGGTTTTTTTCGGTTAAAAGTTTGAGAGAAACTACAAAATCATATATTTTGAGTGAGATAAAGTCACTTTGCCGGGTCAAAATAACCATTGCCTATCGACCTCAAACGCGATACGGTAAATTTTTGTCAAATAACCATTTATCTTAATATATAAAAATTTGCCGAAATCGGCCCAGCAAATTATTTCATGCGTTTTTATTTGAGTTGCTGAGGTTGCTGAGCTTGATGAGTTTTGAGAGGTAGAGCCGATGAGGTTGTGTAAAGTTTATTATGTCATTTGTCTGGTAATTGGGCTTGAGTTGTGAAATGTAACTCAAAGAATTCACTAATCTCGGTTACTAGAATTGGGTGAGTAAGACTGCTAAATTAGGTAGCGGTAGAACAGTTTCAACTTCTAGTCATACACGCAAGTTTGCTCAATAATTTCCAACATTATATTTTTAATTCATCTGATACCATTGAATCATCAATGAGGCCAACTAAAACATATAAACTAAGAGAATGTCCTCATTCACTCAAAAATGCCCAATCCAAACTGATTAGCCCAATAAACACAACTTTTTAAGGATACCTTCTCCTAAATATGTAAATGCTAAAAATGATTTATTTATAGGTATTCTTTTTAGAAGTTATACTATTTAAGGGGTATGGAAAGTTGAGATGTCGATCAAACGACTGGAATATTCAATCATCGATAAAATCTAAACTACTGATCTTATTTCAATGAAATGTTTTTGCAGTGTAGACATTTTAATTTGCTTTGCTTTCGAGTAAAAAATAAAAATTGGCGTTTAGAAAAATTAGGGATAAAAAACACAAAATCCATAAAAATTAAAAACTGAACGTTTTATAATTTTTGATACGACAATATCCAGGACTCTAACAGACTTTCAAAAACAGCCTACTCGAATTTTTATTTTAAAATAATTTTTCTACGTGAATATACCTACACGATAGGTTTAAAGATGTTAAAATTATTTTGAAATCAAAACGAGAGTATTTTTGAAAGTCTGTTTTTATAGTCTCGTGGATATTGCCATATTAAAAACTACAAAAATTACAGTTTTTAATTGTTATGGATTTTGTGTTTCTACCCCCTATTTTTCTAAATACCAATTTTAATTTTTTACTCGAAAACAAAGCATACTACTGTCCAATGCTATATAAACGACGATTGAATATTCTAGTCGAATCTAGACACCTTAAGGGTGTTCAAGTGCGATAAAATCTTAATTTTATTTCTATATAAAATATGTTAGTTTTGCAGACGATATTTGTGAGTACAGTTTCCTCTCACGAAACAATTTTAGCTCTCGTAGTTTTCTCATAACGGTGCGACAAAGTCAAAATTTGCTTGTTTTGCTGCCATGCAAATAGTGAAAATCAACTGACCTACTTAAATAAAATAATTCACTGTGATATGACATCCCATGAGCTATGCAATAAATTCTTTAAAATACCAAAACGTAATATTTTGAATGTTTAGAAAAATCGCAAAAGTACTGGAAAAAAAGTTGAAAATTCAGCAATTTTTTAAATACAAAAATACCGTAGTTCACGGGATTTTTAAAAAAATGTTTCATTACGTAGCCCACAGTACGTTATTTCACTGTGAATTATTTCACTTACGTAAGTCAATTGGTTTTCACTATTTGCATGGCAGCAGAATATGCCAATTTTGACTTTGACGCACTGTTCTGAGAAAACTATGAAATCTAAAATTTTTATGTTAGAGGAAACTGTACCCACTAGTAGCGTCATATAAATATATAATTATGATTTTATCATACTGGAACACCCTTCCTCAGTTTTCAACATCTATTTTTATATTTGTACCAGATTTTTTTTTATTAAAGACATAAATTGTCATTATATCTTCCTCTTAGGAAATTTGTGTATATCTCATAGTTTTTGCGTAATGTGTCATAAACGTCAAAATTTGCATTTTACTGTTTTATGTAAGCCACTAAAACCAACTGACATACCACACCGAAAAAATTCACAGTGTATAACAATGTCATAGGCACATGTAAAAACAAAAAATTATTAAATATATCTATATATAAAAATGAAAGCTGACTGATTGACTGACTGACTGATCAAACTGCAGCCCAAACCACTGAACCTAGAATCGTGAAATTTTTTGTGGGGGTTCTCTTCAGGTCGTAGGCGAGCGCTAAGAAGGGATTTTTCGAAATTCTACCTGTAAGGGGGTGAAAAGGGGTGAAATGTGTTTCCCAAGAAACGTCGATAGAGCTCAAACCCGACGGCCAATCATCGTGATTTTTACTTTAAGCCGCCTGTCTACTGGCCGTGTGTTTGTGTTAGTGAGGCACGGCGCGAAGGGCGACGTTGACCAGCTCCTGTGGCGCGGTATCGCCTCTACTGCAAGACGCTGAAACGGTGTGCAATGGTATCGTAGAACACTCGCCTGACTGACACTTTCAGTGGTGACCCCATCTTTTTATTGGTGGAAAGTTTTAAGGAAAGTCCAACGCAGGGCTCTATACTAGTTTCGCAGACATTCGTCCACAATATTGTGAGGCACGGCAGTCTGAAAATGCCGTTTTCGGCCGTGTTGAAGGGCTTAAAAATGTAGTTTGCAGCACA
>PNEQ01042222.1:0-44419 GCA_003012365.1 Medauroidea extradentata
TTTCTTTTTGTATCCATCTTTGTTGTACATATCAGTCTTCAGTGTATATATTTTCTTCTTATTTATTATGTATTTGATAGGTTCTTGTGTTGTATATAGTTTTCTTGGTTTGTTTGTTTCGTCGTAGTAACCCTGCCTGCACTACTTTAGAATAGTAGTAGTGTTGCCGGTCCCAAGCCCGGGTAAAAGGGGAGGGTGGCAGTCAGCAACATCTTAATTACAATAAATGAATAATTGAAAGAAATAACAAAATGAAAACCAATTAATATGGTGAAATATCATGCCTGTCAAGACTTGTCAATCTCGCTGCCTGGAGGCATGCATTAAAATATTAGTGATAGGGGTGAGAGTCCTGCTTATGGTACATTACATGTCGCCCTTAAGCACATATGTATACGGGTGGAGTAGAATCAAGTGAGTAAAAAATGGCGGCTCAAACCCCTGGTGGCCATTCCTAGAACTAAATATAATAATACATTATTTTTGGCGGCGGGGAATGGGGGAAGGGGGGGGGTATTATTCCAAGATGGTGGATGGATGTAAAATTATTTTTTAGAATTTTTTTAATTTTTGGAAATTTTTTAAATTTTGGGAAATTTTGGAAAATTTTGAAAGTGACGTAATCCAATATGACGACCGGAAACAAGATGGCCGCCAGAAACAAGATGGCCGCCGGAAACAAGATGGCCGCCGGAAACAAGATGGCCGCCGGAAACAAGATGGCGGCACGAATCCTCAAATCCTCAGCCGCCAGCCGCTGTCCCAGAAGGAACCAAACCTATCTACTCTTGTTTGTAAGGCTACTGACCCATAATGTCTCATATTATAGTTTGACATATTATTTGAGATTATTTTCATATTTATGTTCGTATGCAGTGAAAACCATGGAACTTTTTTCCTTTGACATTCTGAAATTATTAGTGCCAATATTAAGAGTATATTTTGACGTAAGTTGGCTTGCATGGATTAATGTCGTCATAGACCATGCACGTTCTGTACGTAGATGACGTATGATGATGTTAGTTTTCTAGACATAGATTTAACAATTGCTCACAAAATGCTTTCAGAACTGTCAAAATAGCATTTGTTACCAGAATGGTGTATATCTTTATTTATTAACAGTTTTAGTGATTTTACATATTAAAATTGTTTGGTTAGTTTGGTTACATCTTTATAAAGTAAAAAAATTATCCAGAAATATTTATAAAAGTCTCGAGGCACGTGTTTTTTTAAACAGTGCACCCCAGTCCGTGGTAACACCGCCAAACAATGTTTGAACTCATAAGCCTGTTACAGCGATTTTTGCGTGTTCTTCTTGTGCCATAATCTCTCTGGTTATGTTAAACAGATTGCAAATAAATGCATGTTGCAGGGCTTGGTGGCAGGTAGATGGGCAACACGTGATCAAATTTTGTTAGTAAACCCACGTCCTGAAGCGTTTTGTTTAAATAGGATATTCGAAATATGAAATGAAATGCATAGATGGAAACACATCGTAACCTCCACGACTATAGTGCAGATATCGTTAGTAGTGACAGAGTAATATTTACCGGAATAAGCCGGATATCTTTACAAAAGTTATGCCATTACCAGGCGGTGCACACAATTTATTGTCGTTGGCAACTGTTAATTTGAGTGCTGTAAGTATTAATGTTCGTTAAGAAGCTGTTCTGCCTCTTTTGATAAAATTATTAATTTTCGTTAAATTAATTAATGGAGTGACGAATCACCGACAATTTCTCTATAAAAAAAGTGACATTGTATGATTGGATGTATAATATAATTGGACTAAAGTAATGTAGTCTTTATCACACGTAAGAGATTATTATGATCTTATATTATAAATTAGCTATATTATTTCCAAATTAAGATTACCTAAGTCCTTATTGAAACATTTTCAAATAAATCTCGGCAAATTTATAATCTAGGAGAAATTAAGAAAAATTAAGCATGATTAGCGACAAGTTGAATGTCTAATGTTTCTAATATAACAATTTTCTTTTAAATCCTAAATGAGATAAGCTATAGCAAAACGGGCATCTAATTTTTTTAAAAACAGTTTTACAGTGTAGTATAATATGTCTTCACAAAAATGTATAAGTTTTGTTAATTAATAAAATAAAATATCATTAATTAGCTGTAACAAGTAGTGTATTTTATCTTGAAAAACTTACTTAACTAAGTAAAAACTATTTTTAACAAAACTGGGGGATAATTTTACTAAATCTATTTTCATTTAGGTTTTAAAAATATAACTTCCGCAGAAACAGTTGAAACGTAATGTGAGCATTGTCTTAAATTTGTATTCATTTATTTCTGGGTTATTTTGCTTCATTCCTATCCTTTGTGGACGAGACCTTCTATGTCGTCCTCCACATTTAAGATACCTGTAAATTAAACATTTATGGTCGTGGGTTTACTAACAAAATATGATCACGATGTGCCCTTCTATACTACCACCGAGCCATGTTTATTTACTTACTTTACTAGTATTATCTCTATCGCTGGTATTAGTGTGCATCCTTCTTTATTTACTCCTGACAAACATGAGCATCAGGTACACGAGATGAAGAATACTAACGATTTATGCGTTAACGTCGTCCAGTTTTTACGATTATGCTAATGTTTTATAGGTCAGTGAGGTAAAGAAAATTTTAAAATTGCATAAAACAAAAAAACATTGGTTTACTATGAAAACATACAATTATAGTTAATCATACTATTGTTGTGTGCCAACGGGCACTATTTAAAAGGCTTGTAATCAGATAATTTACGTAGTAGAATACATGTTTAAAAAAATTACTTCTAAATGGTTGAATACTAAGGATATATCTTTTAAATATTATGACTATAATATTTCTCATTCAGATAAACTTAAAGTTTATTCTGTAGTGCTATGAAACAAACTATTCAGCATATAGTGACAAGTACAAAAACTGGGCCTATAATTGCGACTTCATTGATGTATTCACTTTAACACTCAGTGCAGAAGAATACATTAATTATATGGATATTTCTATCTAAATATTGTAGGTGTAGTGGATATTGGAGGCCATAGTAATTCTGTTAGTGTTAGGCTATACAACTGTGGGTAAAGCCATACGATAATTACATGTATAGCCTACATATATCTAACTAATGTCTTAAATACGTTATTTTGAAATTAAAATTATTTCAATTATTTCTCCGACAGAATTTTAAAAAAAGAAATCTCTTTGCGTAATGATTGCAGGCTAATGATTTTAGAACTAGTGTAACCTTCATCGTGGGCTTCTTTAACAATATCTAGCCGCCTAATGTTTTACTAACACAGTCGGAATCTATGCGTATCGAATTCATTTCTTACACGTCTAATGAATTGTATTGTTAAAGGGACAAAAACAGTTATTTCTCCTACAGTCACTTATCCTACAGTCGTTGGACCGAAAATGGTTTACATATTCCGTCCGAAGTCCGTCTGAAGACATGGCTTAGCTTCAGTAGGCCTACCAGGCAGTGTTCCTACAGGCAATAGGCCGAAAGTTGTTCCTTATAAACTCAAGTTAATGAAATGTCATATCTCCTACAGTCCTTCCTCTTACAGCCATTGCTTCAAAAGTCGTTAGTCCTTCAGTACTAACACAATCCGTTTATACACTGGAAATAGTGTTGTAAGAACATCACAGTAAATACACTTATGTCTAGGTAGCCTACTTACACGTTGAAGCAAGCTTCTGCTGTTTCCGTAACCTTGATTCGGGTACGTCCGGTCTCGCCACTTCCCCTCTATCTAGTGCAAATAAGCTAAAATACTTGTGTTTCTGTAGCCAATGTTTTATTTAATTTTTTTACTTTGTGGGGCTAATGTACTAAAATGATTATATTTGTGTGATAATTCATTTCGAATGAAAAATCACAATTTTTTTAAAACAGTTGCATTTCTTGTTGTGTACATATGTGTAATGATATTAGGCTAAAATGATTATGTTTTTGTAGTAAATATGTTGCCGAAAAACTCTCCTCAATTCTGTGTTTAAAAATTAAGTTACCAATGCTTATCCAATCGCATCCGAGGTAGCTGGAATTTTTGTTCTGTAATGATCAAACTCTTACATGTAATGTTTCATACTCGTTCGTATGTATTTACTTTTTGTTCTGTAATGACAAACCGTCACACGTTTGTGCGGGTATTCTGTACAATTCATACATCATATAGCGTCAGGTGCATAAATATTTGAATGGTACTTGCAACAGAAACATCTTGATAGCGAAAACGGGAAGGGAAGTGGGTTTAAGGTCTCGTCGAGAGCCAAGATCATTACAACCGGTAACACATACACAACAATAGTTCAAAGGAACTTGGGAATGAATTGGTTGTGACCTTTCGTTCACCCAAAGTGGTTTCGGGAAACAATTGAAAACAGAAATCAAGATGACCAAAGACTGGAATCGAACACATATGCTTCCCGAACACGAGTGAGCGAGTCCAGTGATCTAACCGTTCTGCCAACTCGCTCGGTAGTGAGTAAACAGAAATATAATTTATTTCAACATGTTTTTGGATAAAATGGGAGGACGAAGATAGTGTTTTATATCAGAATGGGCGCAAATTTTAGGGAAATATTGCCTCTTCTAAAAAATAAAATAAGACATCTAAGCCACCGTAAAAATGCTTTGTTTTTGTAACAAATATTTTGTTTTAAAATTTTCAATTTTACTTCAGCAGTTGCATTGTCATTAAGAAAATTTACAGAACAGTTCATATAATTCGCAGTGCAAAAAATTTGTTAATAACTTAGGGGAACTATTCATACATCAGTTATCTATAACAAGCACCCCACATTTTTTTTTCCGTTAAATCTTTGAAATATTTTCATGGGATGATTATTTTGTACTTAACAGTCGGTATTTAAAATCTTGGTATATTAAAAAATATATTTATTTAAAATTATTTCCTGCGTTTAAGTCTCGTGTGTTTGAAATTTCGTAATCATTTGTATTAAACTTAGTACTATTTTTATTACAATTTCCCCCCTATTGTTGCAATGTCATCCAGTTCTAAGTTACGTCTAAGGTTTCAGGACTCTAGTTCATCAGGAAGTTACTAAATTTGTACCGAACAACGAGACCAGTAAGCGAGTTAATAAAACCCTCAATTAATATACAGTTTATTGTCACCGAATAGACAAACAGGCAAAAAAAGCGAGTTTGTAAAAACGTGTTTAAAAATCTAAAATTTGTTCAACATATGCACTTTATGTTTTGTAGTAAATAATGTGTACAAATATCTCAAATTTTTTCCAACACTTTTACTTTATATTTTGCTGTATTGTGACTTGTGTTTAACAAGGAGACGTGGCGAGGTGGGGTGAGTAGCGGACAGCGGTGGCTATTATGGGGGGCAAGGAGAGGTCGCGATACCGGACATACTCGAATCAAAGTTACGGAAATGTCCGAAGCTGGCTTCATCGTGTAAGTAACTAGACATAAGGACTTAACTTTAGGTACTTACACGATGCAAAAGGTCACAATGTCTCGGCCCCTTGCCTTAAGCTAAAAAAATATAATGCACTATTCTACAACGGAAGACGGTCTAAGACTCATCTAGAATGAGTCGGTGCGTTCCGCTGCACCCAATCCTTCAGCTGTATGCGTGCTATGATCTATTGAAAAAACACGCCGATATATTTCTGCACGTTCGGTTCTCTACAGAATCTAACCCGCAGTTAGGAAAACTCACCTTTGCCTGCCTCAGACAAGAAAATGTGTAATGGAAGAAGTGCTGATTCAGCATACATACTTAAGCCTTTCTCCCACGACACCATCGTCGAATATCACTGCCTTCTTCGCGGGACACTCCTCACAAACAGCTACGATGTAGTTAGTAGCAATCGACATCTTCACAAGGAGCTCCAAAACTAACTACACAGGCGATGAGCCTCTTTGTGTCTTCAAGTAGAGAGTAATGAAAAATGAAGTTGTTACACCCTCCAAAGCTATAACTTCAGCAGGTGCTAAAGCTCTAACAGAGCGAAGGATGGAAAGTTCCACACCACCAGACCACAGCAACTCAGAAGCTGCAGATGAAAATCCGCCCGCAAAGTGTGGGCAGACATTCCAACAACTTCCGAAACGGACGTCATAGAACTGGATCCGCAGCGCAGACATCACGAGTAGTCCTGGGCAGGCGGGCAACAGCAGTACATGGTGCAACGAAGAATAAGGACTGGTCTGCGACAAGGAAACACAAATTGGAAAGGTGTGCTGATGCAGCTAATGGTACACCCAAACCTCACTCCCACGACATCAACATCGTCCACAGCCACCACCTTCTTCACGGGACACTCCTCACAAACAACTGCAACATAGTGACTACTGACTTTATTACTAGGAGCTTCAATACGTACTAACTTCACAGCCGACGAGTCTATTCTAGTCTTGTATCTTTATTTGCGTCAATGTTAGCCTAATTCTGCAACGACTTACAAGCGTCACCATTATTACTCAACTCAACACGCATGCAGGCCTGCCGACCTGCCTGCTTTATTTCCCTCACAATAACAATTCCAATCCACCAGTCCTGTACTTCTTATGTCATCAAAAATTTTTTCCACACACTTAAGTACAAAAAAAATTCCGTCGTCTTCTCGCAGGTTATCTTAATGTATGAAAGTTACCTTTCTCAGCTCTCTCCTTAATCAGAGAGTGAACCCATAATCTCCTATTCTTCTTTTATTATTATTCTTTTTTTCTATTCTAACAATGAAGTAACACACAGTTTTGCAGCAAGGTTTTTGGGGGCCAGGGGTAGAGAATTGTTTGGGGCACCTAATTCTGAATAAAATTTTTAAGTAACCTATGCTGACTTCTTTTCCAGTTATTGTAAACGTGTTTGCGTAAACATTGTAAAGTTCGTTACAGATCCTTACAGCTTTACAAACATAGGTACACTGTTAATACAGATGGTTTTTTTACAATTTAAAAATGAAAGGATCAAATTTTTTCCTCCTAGAGTTTAGAGTTAATTGACCTGGCGCGTGAGACGTGCTGTAGCGTGGCACGGAAAGTATTTTTCTTGTATAAATATTAAAAAATGTTTCCAATGCGTTTATCTATGAAATTTCAAACTGTGCCCATATGATATTAAAAATGTCGTCCGCTAACCAAAAACATAATTTCTAAGCTCCTCAGAAGTGCTAAAAACGTGTTTCACGTTGCTGTAGCTGAGAAAATAGCAACCATAATGGGTTAACTTAATCACAGAAACCTGCATTGGACTTGACCTCATACTTTCCACGAATAAAATAATAGGGTCATTGCCTGAAGTCCCAATGAAAAATGGTTTCTACGAAAACTGCGCGCTAGTTAGTACTCTGTGCCTAGAGGCGATGAGATGTTTGACGGACGTGTTATATTCTACTTATAGCCACCCTCGTTTCTGTGCCTCGAACGTAAAAAAAAAAAAAAAAAAAAAAAACCTAGCGTCCTCTAACTCAAAGGCCGGGTTTATAAACTATGCAAGAACGCAAGACGCCAACAATTGAACATACGAAATCGATATATACCCGTTTATAAAATACGCAAGAAAAGCAAGTACGCAAGACTGTAACACAGTGAGTTCATCAACTTTCAACTTCTTGCGTTTCACTGCTTTCTATGACGACAGTTTGTTTGCTGTAAACATTTGAAACTAGTCTTTAGAAGGCTGTGATTCCGCCATTTTGTTGAATTCTTTGTGGTTGTTAAGAATGCATCTTCAAATACACAACACCGGAACACAATACCGAAACAACAGAATATCTAGAAAACAAAGATGAGTGACAAAACATACTCATTAAGGAATTATACAAATAGAAATTTTCTGTTGCCTCTCCGAAATTTTGAGTGGTAGTGTTGGTTACTTCGTGTCGCTTGCAATGTTCATAAACGACCAGCGTTGCCAACCGTACCCGAATTCGGGTAGGCCTACACGTACCAGAATTGTACTGTCTGTACCCTGAGCTCGACAGGACTGGCTCGGGTACGCAAATGTTCCCGAATTTGTTGTGATGACTTGACTTCATCATTAGTTTGGTTTTTTCACAAGTTCGTATCGTGGTACGAAAATAGTCAAATGTTATAAAAAAAATTCTTTTGAAAAGCAAAGCTTACGAAAGAATATCAAAATACCAGAAATGTTATAGTCAGTATTTCCGGAAACATACATATATTAAGCATTATCATGGCCAATTGAAAAATAAAAAAAAATAATAAGATGCAGACAGATTTTACTGTAACAACAAGAACAAGCAGAATGAGGATGGTATTTATTCCCTGCTCTACATAGGTACTGAAAGCAAACAGGGAACCCCGTTTCCTGGGTTAAATGTTCTCCGATCCCCGCCGTCACTGTGTTTCAGACATAAGAAGTGGGTAGCAACAGGCAGTTCTGTTATTCATACGAGATACGTGTGTGGGCAAGTAGTTTTGAAAAAACTTTGTAGTGATTATTTAATACTTAAAAAGACAGATTATTTTGAAGGTACCTGTAAAAGTACCCGAATTTAAATGCGAATGTACCTGAATGTACCCAAATTTTGAAGTGTATGTACCCGAATAATTCACACGAAGGTTGGCAACACTGTAAACGACTGAAATATTTGTTGTGTTGCGTTTCTAGCGTCCTTGCATAGTTTATAAACCCGGCCCACGGTCGTAGAAGAACAGGTCTGGACACTCGCCTATCTAACAATGTATTTTGCTTGACCCCCTTGTTGTTTGGCTGTAGTTCGTCAAGTTACCGAGAATGTAGTACTTTTTGGCACTGTTTTCCGGGCGGTCGGACTCAAAACTCCATCCACTTTTTTCCATTGTTAAATTTATAAAGTAAATAAAGATTGCTGGAGCCTTTTCTTAAATTTGTGAGCGAAAAAAGTATTTCATAAATTTATTAAAAATACGCTTTGATAAATTGTTTATCTTAACGGAAAGGAAGTGGGCGGAGTTTAGTCCGACCGCCCTAACATCAGCGCCTATAAAACACGATATTCTCGGTAACTTGGTGAACTACAGCCAAACAACAAGGGGGTCAAATGTCCAGGCGAGTGTCCAGACCTGTTCTTCTACGGCCGTGACCCGGCCTTAATCATTGCATTATTGAGTAAGGAGTTAAGTGAAATGGAAGAATAAACTGATATTGTTTTGAGCGCTTATCTGAAGTAAGAAGTTAATCTGCTAGCGAAATGTAGTATAAAAGATTTTCAAAATACATACTAATTAATTTGGAGACTAGTGGCGTTGAGTGACCGCATCTCAATTACAACATACTTGTCTTTAAATTATGAGGGTCTCAGAGAATGCAGTTGGCATCATGTATTCGCAGTTCAGAGATTTCTTCTGTCGATTTGTATCAAGCCAGAAACTGTGTAGATTCAATTGTTGCTGCTTGCACAATTTACTTCTAGGTGAACACATCAGAAATAATCTAGACTGCTTTGTGAATAGAAAAAACCACACACACTTCACATTTTCTGTATACAGTAATATGTATTCAGCACACACTGATTTAACAAACTTAACAGTATTCACATTTAAGTTTGTTGCTTCACTATGTGAGGTTAAATTTCTACAACCAAGAAAAATAAAACAGTAATATTAGCTCTACAATCCAATAAATTTCCTTACATTGTATGTGGTTTTTATGTTAGACTAATTTATTCCCTACAATACATGCAAAATATTTATATTATGTGATAATTACTTAAATAAATTGAAAAATAAATAAAAATGTTCTCTTTTCTTCAGCATGTCACCAAATTCTTTCCAGACTTTTTGTTTCATGATGTTTTAAAATTCCTCATGAGATATATTCCACTAAATAAACTGCCCAGCAGCCAATACAATGACCTAATCACTAGAAACACAATAAACAAGGATTAAGCTAAAAAATACAATGCACTATTCTGCAACGGAAGGTCTAGACTCATCTAATATGAGTCGGTCCGTTCTGCTGCACGTAATCTGTCAGTTGTATGTGTGCTAAAATTTGTTGGAAAACATGCCAATGTATTTTTGCATGTTAAGTGTTCTGCGGATTTCGCACTGTGGGTTACATTCTCTGCTGTGGAGTTTAACCCGCAGCTAGGCAAAAACGCCTTAAGGTCGGTATTCTGTGTTCATGTTTCATTGTCAAGCACTGGTATGTAGCAGGATGTTTTTTGTGTTGTGGGGCTGCCTTAAAAAAAAAATCGTACTCACCAATTCATGGTCGAAATTTAGTTTTGTTGTTTGTTAAATTCTGCTTGCGTACATATAGTATTAATAATATTGGTAATTGTTTATTTTTCCTATTTAATGTAGGTCTACCTACATTTCGCTTGTGGTACTTCACATGCATTAGGGCGTAGATGTTTATATTTTCTGTACCTTAATTTTTTTAATTTTGATTTGTATCAAAGATAAGCTTTCCCACTTTAATAAGGGTTTAACTACACATTTATTCTATAGCTGTGTATTCTTGCAGCAGTTTTGTAACATGCGCTTCTTTAATGTTAGCTTCATTGACATCAGCTGTTACAATTTTCTTGTTAAAACATATTATTTTATAATATTCCTTTGCTGGATAATAATATGCTTAGAACATACTTCAACTTCATTACCCACATTTTTTGTTCGCTCTCTGGCAACAAGGGTTAAATTGTACATGCATTGAGGAAAGTAAGCTCAAGTTATTAGTTGATTTTATTTGCAAGTTGTTCAGTTTTCAACTCTTCCATGTTTAATACCACCATGAAAAACAGCACTACTGACCTTGAAAGCATTCACCACGTGACATGCTAGGTCAAAAAGCCATTGGCAGCACTGCAGTGCTGGTGCCGGACCGGATTCAACTCGTACAGGTGTATAAGGGCACCCATTTACCGCCATGCATATAGCAGAGACGTACAACATTCGTCGGTCCGTATTCTAAAATGGTATGGCGTGTTTTACAAATCGGGCCAGCAAATTTGTCATACAGCAGTGCATGAAAGTGCCCATTTAAATTTAATTTATAATTTAAACTTTTGCCATATGCTGCTGTACAATATTCAGATGCATAAAAGGACCCTAAGAAGGATAGTGATTTTATTTCTTAAGAGGTTTCCTACTGCGGTATGGCTCTTGAGAAAAGTAGGATGCATGAAACTAACAACTCCAAAAGGAGGTTAAAAAAAATACAGCAGATTCTTACAAACAATGTGTTGTCTTGTAATTAAACTATCAGTTACATGCACAAAGACAAAGAATTCACTGGGCTTGGCTCACTTTGTCCTATACGGTGAACAGAGAAAGACTCCAGCATCCAACAAGTCTTTAAAGTATTAAAAACTTTCCAAGGTTTTTTTTAATCATTTTCGGAAGAAAATACAACCAATGCAGCTACAAAGTGACCTGAATACTATGAAACAATGAAGTTATTCACGACACGTTTATTTAACACACTTTTATTAGCTTCACCAGGTAGTCTATGGCTGCATTCCCTTTGCTGCTGAAATGACCTGCCAGTAAAAGGCCAAATGTAACACCATCAGCACTCTGCGAGTAGCTGAACGCACATGGAACGCTCATCAGCAAGGTTGCCCTTAGAAATAATGGCAACTGCCTTTAAACACATATAATAAAAGAATTCGTTATGGATTACAAAAATTATTTAACTAAAACATCTATGTTTCAATTTGTGATAAACTTAGTTCCATAAACCACTCCTTTTAAAAGACAATATGAAACGTACAGTATGAAAAAAGTTACTACGTACATAGAACAGCCAGCCATATTTAAAACATTTGCAGTTAATTCCAGTTACAGAACTTAGTTCTAATTCACTGTTACACTGTCTAAATCTTCACTAAATAGCATCCACATTATAATTTAATAGTTATATTAGTAATATTTTTTCGCCATGTATATATTATATTGACTGCTACTGCTGAAACTGCCTGACCTCCTGCACGCCAGTAGATAGAGCAGGAAGTGATGCATCGTATAGCCTCTGTAAGGGTATACAGATAAATGTGTGTATATATTTTTTTCTTCTTGTTAGAATGGTGTATTTTCAATTTTTGGTGAAATCAAGGACATAATTATGAACTATAATTTCCATGGAATATTTAAATTATTTTAGTTTATTACAGGCCCTTCTCTTGCAGTGCTAATATTCTTAAATAATTATTTTGTGTATTTTTCTGTCATGTAATATCTTCCATTTAGTATTTTTTTTATTCAGGTCTATTCATAGTATAGTATTTAATGTTTTGATTTTATGAGATTGATATCTCTTTGTAGTTGTCAGTGTGCTCAGAGGTAATGATAGGTATAGCTTTGTGGTGTTTTATTTTCTCTTATGCTTGGAGTACACTGAGGCGCGGCAAGTTCAAATAGGTTTTTTTAAATCATGATTGTTATCACCTACTAGGTGTGTTATCTTAGACGTCCAGAGAGAATTGAGGTTCCTTTTGAGAAAGAAGGACTTTTTGTACGAATTTTGACGCAGCCAGGCCATTTTTCTGAAGAGGCCGAGAAATATATTTAATTTATTTGCAATGGCTGTTCATCGTAAGTACAGGATTGTTTTTATAAACAGTATGTACCTATACTATAGCGTGGGTGTTTGGAAGAGCCCTCAAACGCTTTACTAGTTTTTTTGGTGAAGCATTTTCAAGTGCTGAAGAGACGCAGCTACGTCTGACGCCATTCGGGTAACGCTGTCATAATGACGCCAACACTTCAATGAGCAGTAGGATAGCCGCCCGAGCCTATTTGCCTGCTAGGCGAGGACGAAGATGCAGATTATCATTGACGTAATTTAAAAATAAACTGTGTTTATTTTTCGCTCTTCTGCAAACCGTATTTCCCTAATGAAATATTTTTTGTGAACTACGAACATTAACCAGCGGCCTGAGTTTAAGTTTGTTCTTTTGCTTTACTGACTGAAATCAACCAAAGCTAGCCAATTATTTCTTTAATTTATTTTGAACTGCATGAACTATTCCGAGACATGAAACTTCTTATTTTCCATTTAAGAAATGCCGCACATTTATTTCTGCAAGTACGAGAATTAGAGCCTTTCCCTTACCTCACCTATATATATTTTTTTATTTAATTACACGGAAGGTATTTATGTACGTCTGCTATAATTTGTCCACAGCATCAGGATAGTTTTGGTAAATAAAACTTCCACTATGCAAAATCGTTAAACAGTAATGTACTTATTGTTTTTTTAACAAATCATCTGCATGTTTTTGTGTGTAGTACTTATTTGTTTCACAGCCCGAGAGGTTGCAAGGACGATGGTAAGCACTTCATCCAGGTATAAGTTCATTTTGTCTGTATTCTCGTTCAACTCCGCCTGTCTTCACAAACCTGATTATTCACTTTCCTGTAGAGCTGTAATAGTAGTAGCATCGATTGCAATATCCCTCTGTAATTCACATTGCACTTTTCTTGTTCAGTATCTTTCCATATACTGTATTTATTTTTAATCTATCCCGTGTACCTCCAACCCAGATGCCATTTCAGTTACTGGCATCAAAGAGAACCCTTGCCAGTAAATTCAGTAAATGGAATGCAACTTATGTATGAATGTAATGTTATCTTTCAATTCAATTTTCACCCTACTCCAGGGGTCAGAATTATTTGAAATTTTACACACCTATTAGTTACGAATTGATGACAATACAATAATACCATATCTACGACACTATATTCTTTTACATTGTTGAGGAAAGGGTACGAGGTAAGGAAAATAAAAATCAGAATGATAGCATAAGGCATGGTTAACTGTTGATGGGTGTACAGCAAACTGAAAAGTTTCTGGGGTAAGGTGGAAGGTTACGGGGTCAACATAGTGGTAGCAGTGGAGACATGGCTGGGTGAGGACGTGCACGTTAGTGAATGCAGACAGGAAACATTAATCATATTTAGAAGAGACAGGGATAGGAGAGGGATGGAATAATTGAGTGCTTAAGAGAGGGTCTGAAAGACTCAGTGAAATGGATAAGTAATGAAGTTAAGGTTACGGAAAGTAAAGTAAGCTCGAGGAGGATCACACTGCTAACAGTATTTATATAGGCCACCAGGACTGGGGGAACAGACAGTTGAGGTAGTCAGGGTGAGAGTTGATAGGTTGAGGGATAGGCAGTCAGTTGTTGTAGTAGGGGACCTAAATATGCCAGGGGTATAGTGGACTGAGGGTTTGGAAGAGGTAGGTACTACGATGCAGAGAATGGCATCACAGTTAGCCAACAGAAGGTTAGTACACGCAGTAGAAACTCCTACGAGGTGGAATAACGAGGGTATTGGGTCCTTGCTTAATGTGATCCTAGTTAGGCCTGGGAGTGCTATAGTTAGTACAATAGTGTTAGATGGAATCGGTGACCATGATATTCTGTGTTATGGAAATAGGGCTCGAGAGGAACAAGGTACAGCAAACCAAAGAGAAGGTTGTTTGGCAATATAGGCGTGGGAACAGGTTTGGAGTTGAGAATTTCCTGACAAATAGGTTTGAGAAGTGGACTGTGGAGGAAAGTGTAGATGACTTGTGAAGAGGCTTTAGAAGAACAGTGGAGAAAACGTTAGTGGAATCTGTCCCACAAAGAAGGATAAGAGCCACAGGTGATCCACCATATTACGGGCAGGAGATTCGACATGCATGCAAAGTGGAAAAGCAGTGGTATAACAAGAGCCAGGGAATGTATGATGCAGATGGACAGACAACTAGAAAGTAAAATCAAACTGGCAAAAAATGATTATTTAGGTAACATAATGAAAGGAGGGAAAAGCAATAAATGGGGAAAACTGTTTAGTTATCTTAAGAGAGGGGCAGAGAAAAGGAGATTTCACTACTGAAAGATGCAGATGGCCAGACAGTTACAAATGACAAAGAAAGGCAAAACTGCTCCAAAATCAGTATTTGTTACTGTTTGAAGTAAAGGTGGATTGGAACACAGAAACTGTGTCACTGGGTTATGTACATTTAAAATCTGTGAGTGGAAAATAAAAATAAGCATTAAAGGAGTTAAACAATAAGGTAGCCGGATCACACAGTATCAGGAATAGAGCACTTAAGTTTGGTGGTGTAGAGGCGGCTAGATATCTGGTGGAGTTGTTTGGGAGATTACTAGAAGTGGGAAAGTTTCTGCAGGAATGGAAAGAGGCACGAGTTGTACCCATATACAAACAAAGAAAGGACAAAGGGAGGCCTGACAATAACAGACCTACAAGTTTCTCATCAATTACAGAGAAGGTAATGGAGAGATTGGTGGTGCAGTACATGGTGAACATTACTAACTAGAACTGAATTCAGGAGTACCAGCATGGTTTTAGAAAGGGTTAGTCATACGAAAGACAGTTGGCAGGTTTGTTGGAGGATATAGTGCAGGCAGTTGATGAGGGGAAGCAGGTAGATGCTTGTTTCATAGACTTTGAAAAGGTGTTTGACAAGGTGTCCCATGGGAAGTGATGGATGAGTTAGCTTATCTGCTAGAGGAAAAGTCTTTGGTGAAATGAATTGGGGACTTCCTCAGAGGACGTAGTCAGAGTGTGAAAGTGAGGGAGGCAATGTCAGAGAAGGGAGTGGTTACATCAGGAGTGCCGCAGGGAAGTGTGTTCGGGTCCTCTGTTATTCACCATATTGGTGAATGACATGGGATTCAGGATAACAGGACAAATAAGATTGATTGTGGATGACTCTGTGCTGTGCACAGAGGTAGGCAGTGGAAACAACTTGCAAGCAGGTACTGATACGCTGTAATCACGGAAAGAGGAAAACAGAATGAAAATTAATGTGCGTTAAGACTAAGTTGGTGAGGTTTACTAGAAATAGTGTGGTGAGCAGAGATGTAAGCACATGGGATGGGCAGAAAATAGAGGAAGCCAAAGAATATACCGTAGGTAACTAGGAGTTGTGTTCATGCTAATCTGAAGTGGACAAAACAGGGGGAGAGAGTGGTTAAAAAGGGAAGAAGGGCTTTGGAGTCTTCTGGAAAGGGTGTTGAAGGGAGTTAATGGTGAAATGAAGGAGAAAGCATACTGCACAATGGTTCGACCAATGTTGAAATACACAGCCGTGGAGTGGGAGCCATATGTGGATTTGAAGGTACAAGAACTAGAGAAGGAAAATGAGATGGATAAAGAAAGAATGGAAAAGGCCGAGATATGAAGGTGAGGAGGAAAGAAACTTTAGACCTACAATGATGATGATGGAAATGGGATGGAAACCACTGAAGTAGAGGAAGAGAATAGAAAGTTTGGTAAGGATGTAAAATGTGGAGAATGATGAGGGTGGATGGGGAAGGTTTCTCTGCCAACTAACTAACGGAGCATTCAACAGGAGAAGAACAGTGAAAAAGATTCAGAGTGTGTGGAGGAGAATCGAGAGGGGTACAGTCTACGCTTGTTAGGACGGTAAGGGAGTGGAATATTTCGCAGGATGAATTTGTGACTGTGAGAGGGACTGGGTGGTTTAGGAAGGGTCTGGAAAGCTACTATTGTAAGAATGGGGAAGAGTACACGCGCCACCGGTCAGTAGCCCAACTGCAAGGATAAGCTTACAGTATTGTTAATTCATTTTTCACCCACTTCCAGACACATAAATTGTTTGTAATTTTGCACACATATAAAGGATTGACAATACATAATTTCACAAAAAAATTTTTTTTACAATCAAAATCATAAAAAAAACATTTTGAAACAAATCATTACTTACACATTCCATTTTTTTAATGAGTAAAAAATAAATCAACTAAACACTGAAAATAATCTTAAAGTGTCACAATTCAGTATAACATATTTAACTTGCTTCAACATAAAAATGTGTGAGGTGTTCTGAACTTAGTTTTTAATGACTGCTTTTAATAATAGCTAGCGACAAAAATAATTAAGACAACTTATGTTAGGCACTCCACAGGTCACACTGACTTGGCTCTTAATTTGGCCCCACAGAAGGTGTTCAGTGGACGAGGAGGGCAAGCAATTGGTCCACCACACCCAAACCATATTGTTCACAACTACACAAGGTTCGAGGAATGAGTGAGATATTTTAGGTCAACGTTCAACATTGAGGTCTTCAATGCTGGTGAAGGGTGACACGATGTGAGTATGAAGCACCGCCGGAATGAAAAAGGGGGGGGGGGGGAACGGGAGATCCCAGAGAAAACCTGCAGACCAGTGGCATGGCCGGCACAATTCCCACATGCAAAAATCCGGGGACCGAACCTGCTAGGAATCGAACCCAGATCGCCTTGGTGGGAGGCAAGAGGTTTGATCTCTCGACCACCACGGCTGCAAGGTTCGAGGAAGCTATGAAAATATAATCAGACAAGCTGCGTGATAATTTACAAGTTCTACTTTCAATTAAACAGTATTTTCCTACTTTGTATGTGCTGCACCGAGTTGTTTGGCTGCCTTGCTCCAATGTTGATAGTGAGAGGTGTTTTTCATCATGTAGTACAATTCTGACATGCATTGCAACCAACTTGAAGAAAACACTGAAATAACAACTATATTTTCCTTTAAAGATGTTTGCAGGCTTTCAAAGCCATTGATGGGGTGAAGAATACAGTTTTGCCTTGCATTGCAGCAGGCATCTAAGGTTGGAATTCAACTGCTGAATTTCTACCTTGAAGATGTCAGCTGCAATGTGAGATGAAACATCTGTACACACTACCACTACCATGCAGCTTAATCGAAAGCCAAGATTACTGTATTATGATTTCCTAAAACGAATCTCTGTAAAAGTGTTAAAAATCTTTTGCATATTTTAAAAAGGCCTATTTCATTTGAAACATTACAAGTCAAGATTAGTGTCCGATTTACAAAGGTATGTTAGCTAACAGGTTGTTTCATTTTCAATGTAGTGTACTTTTTATATTGAGACAGTTATACTGTATTCATTTTAAGCTTGCAGCTAATTCATTAAAGCCAATGACAGTTAAAATATTTGCATCGCGTAAATTTCATCTGAAATATTGAAAAATACAAGGTAACTGTGTTACGGCACAGTCACAATGTGAGGAATCAAGATATAATTCAATTGCTTTCATTTACTTCGTTAGGAATTTTTATTTCTGCTGCAATCTTAAAGTGGACAGAGTATAATTACTGAAATACTGTGTGTATGTACATGCAATAGTACCTATAAGTACTGGTACTTTACAGAATAACACCAAAACATTTTTTTTTTACCAATTTTCATATACTTTTCACTACTTTTTAAATATTTTATTTCCTGAAAAGTTCAAATTTCTAACAATAAGAGTAAACAGCAAACAATAACTAAAAAAATTGCTATGGATAAAGGGCTATTAAACACTTAAAATAGTAACAAAGAAAAACTACAATATTTTGTGAACAAAATGTTTTACCATACCTGTAATATCTTTGTGATTATACCATTACTGTGATGAACTCTTACAATAACACGCATTTTCACAACAAAAATGGGAAAGTTATTGTGTGTCAATATCAATTCACATACCCATAAATCCTGTGACATAATTTTTTTCTTGCAAACATAAGAAGTAAAAGGACATAAAAAATAACTCTCTAAATGGGCAATACACTCATTTTCAGGCAAAATCTGATAAATAGTATTATAAAAATAATTACAGGCAGATCAGTGCAAATAATCAGGAGTCATGTGTTCTAGCCAAATGTGCAGATATGATACATACTGCAAGCACCTACAATATTCATTGCAAATCCATAACCACTAATATTTTTCTTAACGTCACACATTACTGTAAACATCATATCACATACAAAACACAACAGTGTTTCTGCTCAGATACTTAAAGTAAGTCTAGAATCAATTGCAAACATACCTCAATGATAAAAATACCTTAAAATTAATTGTACTAGCGTAATTAATTCTTCTTGGAAGATAATCTTTATAAAATTATACGTACAAAAGTAGCTAAATGTTACAATTCAAGTAGCTCACTTGGTTAATAACTACTAGTAACTACTAATTAGTATCATGATTAATACTATAAAATAGACTATACAACGCACATATGGTCTATATCACACAATTCCAAAAGGAGAATTAGTGAGACATAAAAATAGGTACCTGGTTACCACCAGTTTTCAATTACAGGTTTGTTGTGCTGTGAAGTGTACTACAAATTCAATGTCTCCAGGATTGATAAAAAGAGGTCGTCTATAGCACTATAAACTTTGATTGCTGCAGGTCATCCCCAGTCCAACAAACAAATTGCTGGAGAATTACACTAACATGTAAACAATTAAACTATAATACCAAATGTACAAAAACATAAGCAATACAGCAAACTGCATGGAAATCTATTATCTTAAAACATTCTATAAAAAAACATTACGAGGAAATTTTGCAACTTTATAACACACATAAATCCAACACTTTCACTGTCACCAGACATCTGTAAGTCTTAGAAATATTAACTGTTTCTCAGTGAACGCTGTAATCAAATAACATTTATAATTTCTTCAAAAATCAAATGCACTCTTACTAAGTAACTAAAATATATATAGTTCACCTGTATTTACTGTCCACAAAATTAACACTTTCGCGTAACACATTGCATATTAGTACACACAAATATGATTGCACAAATGTGTCTTCACTATGTTAAATATGTATTTACAATCACTTTATTTACATGATAATATACACAACTCCCACATATGAAATAATGCACACGGGTATAGTCAACAGACAAATATGTAAGAGTAAAACAATCACATGAAAATCTTAAAAGCACAAACTACCACAAAGTCCTGGAAAGAACAAGGATAGGGATTTACAGGCCTATGTCAAAGTTACATTTGTGTGGTTAAGTCATCTTTCTCAATATTGTTTTCAGACAAAAAAAAAACTTTTCTGCCCTGAGGTAAGCAAAATATTGCTGCAGGAATGAACATCTGAAAAAATTTACGAACATCTGTTCTTTGAGAATGAAAATACTTATTTATTCACAGTATTCAGGGTATTGGGATAACCCTGAAAGATCCTATAGAAATGTGGGACGCACCGAGATGAACACGAAAGTCGAATGTGGCATATATTTACGTTCCACAGAAAATGAGCCACATCAAACATAATTTAACATGTAATTCTCTATTCTAGCTCCCACCCGGACTCTGAGGTAGGCAGCACCCTTCAATTCAAAGAACATCACATTCCTCAATTTGTACTGGTCATATTTTTCTTATTAAGTGCATCACACAATGACAATCTAGGCCATTTATGGACATCTCTTTGAACTTATTTTCGTACACTTGATCTAACCACAATTACAACAACAATACCACTGCCCTTTGTAGTTTTACTATCTTTTTAACAGTTCTGAAAGTTCTGTGATATTTCTACCCAATCAAAAGCCAATTCTTCGAACTTTCTCTTTACAGCCCAAATTGTGAGGCCTCCTTCCAAACGTAGGTCAGTTTTATTGACATTGTATACACAGTACTCAAGTTTTTTCTTTCTGTTACAGGTTTCTTTAATTTTTATTAAAAATATTTTATTAATTTTATTAGCTGCACTGGTGACCACAGACAATTTTTTGCCACTCAAATCCATCAATGCCATGCCATGACTAGTCTTTACGTTTAGAACAAAATGTTACTTGCTTTAAACTTCGATCAACACAGTATTTTTTCAAAACAATGCGGCAAAGGAAACTATTCCTGACTGAACATCATCTAGCACAATTTTAATAACTAATAACATTTTCCTGGGCAACCTTACATATTCATGTGCCAAACAGAAATGGAACTGTAGACATACGTACTTGGAAATATCTAATGTACGTACTGTACCTGCATTTGTAGTATGACCAAGTATTTGAAGTTTTGGCCAACTATTTGCCAGGCACTTAAATGCTTAGTTAAAAAAATTTACTCAGACTGTTTTTTGTGTTTTTTGTATGGAAATTTTGTAATTAGGCAAATTGACTGGATACACAAAACATAATTTCGAACTGCAATATAAAGCATTATTATTATCATGAAAACTACCCAATTTAGTGAATAATTTTTAGATTAAAACCTAGTTCATAACAATGAATTCTAAAATGCCAGTGTAATCCTTACGTCCCAAAATTAACATGTTAAGTTGCAAGCTAAAATTGAATAACCTGCCATAGCGTCGTCATATTAGTTAAATAATAAGGTCATATGACCATTTTATACATTGAAAATGATAATTAAAGCATGGCCTTGGCCTTGTCCCAACTACGATAGATAGATTTCATATTTTATAATCTATATTTATTGTTTTGTGAGGTTTCAAGTAGAACTCACTAAAATTCAGTTACTTGATGTTTATACTGCATCCAATCATTCAATATGATTTCACAAGTTACTCAGTATTTACCCACAAATATTTGCCCTTGTATAGAAATCACACCATTTTACAGCAACAAAATGTGATTTTTTTCACAATACGGTTCGTCTTTTGTGTATACTTCACATTATTTTCCAGTACAAATCTGAACACTTCCTCTTAATAGATTAAAGTTTTAATCGGAGAAAAAATCAAGGAGAATCATAAATAAAATTTATTTGTATTTGTATCCAAATGATAACACATGTTTTATATGTATTTACAAGCCATGTAGGCCACATGGAATATCATTCGAAAGAATAACCCCCAGTTAAAGTTGTAAAAGTGCCATCACAAATATGTATTACGTTTATCCTTAACTATTTAATTTCTGACTCTCTGGAACCAAGCAAAGTAAATTTAAATTAATGTTTTGCAAATTTAAATGACATTTTACCGAGACCAGTCTCACGAAATGACGATGTAAACACCTCAAAACAGTTGTGAACAGCCTTTTATGGCCTGTAGGTAATACTTTAGTTCTTATCTGTAATACTTGTGATGTTTACGAATACCAGATACAGATGGCTGCTAGAGCTGCAATTTCACATCATGACTGTACATACCGACTGGGATTTGACAATCACTGCTACATGCATGATCTTTGAAAGAACCGTGCAATGGGGGAGTGCAATACTGGCTGTAGTTCTTTGAACATACTCCATTGCAATACAGATGTCTGTCAAAGAAAACTCTGTAGTTCTCTTTGACAAATATCTACAACGGCATATGAACAAAACACTACAGGAGTCACTGTTACATGCAATATTTTTTCACAGGTTGCAATTTCACAGTCCACCTCTACTGTACACGTGTACTGTACTACTATATCTGTACTTTCAAAATAACAGCAGCATACATGCAGAAACATTTATTAGCCTATTTTTGATTACTGCAGTAAATTAATACATTCAAATACATAACTTCAAGATTAGGGACAATATTAAATGATGAATAGCGATAAAACAGAAAACACCGAAATACATGTTAACACACTGCCAAACCCTGAAATTCAATTGAAATCACTCAATAAAACTAAATCACCCAAAACTCTCTATTTCTTCATTTTTAATGTACTGATTGGAGGAAAAACAATTTGTCTAAACAATCAAAAATTTCTACCGAGATAATTTAGAAATCCCGAAAACAAATTAGGCCTGCAGTGTTTATTCTCAGTTAAATTCATCGGTCTATTATTTTTTAAGATGCTTATTATGAATAACAAACTCTTAGCTTTCAAAAAGTTACGTGTTACTCTTACATGGACATCTAGTTAAATATGCAATTTTACAGACCATAAATATTGTTTACAAAAAAACCAACGAATTCTAAAATATTAAAAAAAATTGACACTAAAATAAAACCATAATTTCTCGTCCCTATTTATGATTAACCAATTTTTTGTGTAATAATTTTCTTATCAACAAGAGGCAAATATTTGTTTCTTATACATGTTAAGATAAAACTTTATTAAAGGAATTACATTGAGGTTATGAAGATTTATATGGCGCACAGAAAGTTGATGCTATAGGTTCCCCAAAAATTTTTTAACAGGAACAATTAAAACTGGTTCTACATACATGTTGAGAGAGACAATAAAATAGTGATGAAAAAATAATGACCAGAATTAAAAAAGGTACATTGATTATCATTTGACTTTTTTTTTCCCCACATTCAAAATTATTGGCATAAAATCTACAACCACACACATATTAACAATGATACTCCAAATTAAAAATCACAATTATTTATTACTTTTTGTGAGTAAATCATCGTTCCGTAAGATTTTTATGCCATTCCCACCTACCTTTAATGTTAACATGTACAATTAATTTTGATATGAAAATTACACAAAGAGACAGGTCTTTCACAAAAATATTGTAACGACTCACTTGATACAGTATTTACTCCTTTACAACTGACCATTTAATAAACAAACGTAAGTTAATGTGCTATTTAAAAAATGCTGTCGACACCCTAAACTGTAGCACAATAATGTATACATTTATTAACAAAGTTAGGGTTTTACTTATACGGGTAGTCAAAGAGCTAGTTACAAAATAATTTACATTTTCAAAAGATATTCATTGAAAAACAGAACATCAAACATGTGATTAAAATTAGTATGTTGAAAAGTACTCTGTCATTGCTACAATGCACATGCACAAGAAAATGTATATCCAGTACCTTAAAAAAATATACACAGTTATTACATACATTGGATCCTGCGCTAATGTTTACATGCCTGCCTAGTACAAACTAATAAGAATGGACAGTCATTAAAACATACATTTAAAGACCCTGCCTACCAACTTTACAGTCACTGAGTTAAAATATGTACTTCCCAATAGATCCATTTAAAAAATAGTAACTCTTCCAAAACAAGTGTTCTACATAAAATGCTTAAAATATTTCAGAACAGAATTTTTTTTATTTGTTTATGTGTATATATTTTTCTTAATTATTCATTTTAAAATTGCATTTCTTAATGGCAAGTATAAACCACAATCTCAGTACACAGAGTGCTTAATTATTAGAATGACAGAATTGTTAAAGATGCATGTAATGTAATTAACTTCAAGATAATTTTTCTTTTAAGTCATTTGTTTGATGGCAACACAAAAGTGGTTCTGAACATAAAATTTTACATCTAAATCCTAAACAGTCTCTTGTAAGGCATTGCAACAATTTGACACCAATGAAATACTAAAAGCACATTAGTGTAGTTACAATAACTCTGAGAAGGGCCGTAACTCATAAAATTTATGCAAGAATTGGTATGTTATCCAGAAAGACACACACACTCTGCAAATCATATCCTTTTATTGTCATATTTTAGTAGTTGTACTGTGATAGAATGCTGAGTAGAAATTGTTGCCACTTTAGACAAATTACATTAACTCACATCTACAGATCAAAATGCAATAAATAGCTAAAGGCCTCTTTAATACTTATGGTTTCTAACAAGACTTAAGGTGGCCGTGAGGGTGAACGTATTTTGCACGCTTGAGGTCTAGAAGTGTGGAAGCAGTTGAGATGGTTTGTCTTGTGTTTACATTACATCAGTCTCTCTTTTTTTTGTCTTGTACCTTATTTGTATACATAGTTAATATTATGTATCTGTTTTTCTCTTGCAAGTTGTCTGCTTGATTCTTTCTGTTTTGTGTTGGTGCTGCTTCCTTGCAGCGGTCGAGGTTGTCCTGATTAACTGCTCTTCTATGTAAACACTTTCATAGTTAACAGCAGTGTTTTGCTGGCGTTAGTGAATTCCTGGAGCTATCATTGCTGCATTTCACGCATCATATACTTCGGAATTATTTTGAAGAGTATTAAACTTATCTACGGTTATGGTTTGTTTCACAAAGATGTGCACTAGTTTGAACACATAGTGTATCTGATTTCTCGTTATGCTGATGGCATGAGAAGTTGGTCACATTTGCATTACGTGTACTATGTTACACAAAAAAATACAAGGCATGAATGACTTGGTTTGATTCAATCGTAGACAACATGGTTTGATTTCTACGCTATGTTTGTGAGAGTTGAACATTTATTTCTCCGTCAACGGGATTACGGACTGTTCGGAAATCAGCAAAAGTTAAACCACAACAGCATGTACCACCCCAGGTCAAAGAAGTAGCCTACTGTGTACATCAAATCAAGAAATGGTTGCATTAAACAAAGAACTCATACATTCTTTACTTTCATTTGTTATTTATCTTTACAACAGATCTGTGTTAGGTCCCGTATATGTTTTGAGGTTACATTCTTTTATGATCTCAGTTTGTCTCATAGTTTGGTAGATGGCTGAGGCCTCTATGTGACTCTCTTTCAGAGTAAAGAGACTGTTGAAAACCCCAGAATGTAATACAGTAAGGACAAAACGTCACTGGCATCACGCCTCTCCATAGCCCCTACAAGCAAGTCACTGAACTGGCAAGCAGTCTTCTCGCCAATCCTTTAAATGCTACTTCTAAGTAGACGTTGCTCAAGTACGATAACTGGTTATTCAGTAATCTGTTAAAAGCTGAAGCTCTGCATACCATTTGAAGACCTGGGCAATCGGCCACCTTAAGAACACTGTAGTAGCTCTGTTAATGTAAAGATAACACTTACAAAACAAAGTACAAATGTATTCTGTAGTCTACATACAAAACAATACTTAATAACCTCATCAGAAAGAAAAATTCATACAACAGAAAACTAACACTTTCTGGTAACTGACTTTTAAAAATATCCTAGTAAAATATCTTAGATTTCTTAATAATAACAGATTACCTCACAAACACATGTCTACCTTTGGCTTGCCATACTAATGTGGTAATGGATAATCCAATCCTACAACCTGTACTAAAATATTCAGTAAATAATTACACAGTAATGTCAACCCCACACCCATCATTCCTCCATCACTAAACACACCAAATACAGCACAAACTGGGTGTTTGTAAGGTTTATGAGAACTGTTAAATTTACTTCCTTTATATAAAAAAGAAATTAAAAACTATGCACTGAACAGAAGTTTCTTACACAACAATACTTTTTATTCCCGTTAACAAAAATTTTACACAGACACTATTAATGTTAAGACAACAAACAATATAGGAGAAACGAGAAAGATTATTTTGAACAATGATCTCCGAATCTCAAGTTTACGCGCAACTTGAAAACAATGGTGCACCCTAGTTCAACGAAAACTATGAGGACACATCAGCAATTTAAGCCAGCAAAACACTTAAATATTACAGAAACACACTCATCATGATATGGTTACTCAGAACAGCCACTGTAAAAACTACTGAAACTTGATCGCAACATTAAATTCACAAAATTACAGATAGTAATAACTGAACATAACTTGCAACACAACTTATACTTGCATCAATTTAACTCATAACGCACACCAACTTACCGTAAGTTCTCAACCCTCCCCTAGAGGGTCTGATTTACCATCCCCAGTGTGCACGGAATCAGCAGACTCAGTATCTGGGGAATCAGGGGTGCTATCCTCTAAGGCTGCAGGCAGACTTGGTACAACAATGTGAAGAGAGTTGCCAGAACTAGAAGAAACTTGTTCACAAACTTCGCTATTGTCCAGTGACTCACTGCTACCCTGTACTTTACTGCAAGAGAGATTCACTGTGCTACTTGGAAACTTGCTCCCATCAACCTTTGGTTCACTAGGGCAGCTCTCTTCTTCAGGAATTATCTCAATGACATCTTGTGAATCTGAATCACTTTCATCGGAGCCAGCAAACAGGCGAGCACCCGTCCGGCGAAGACAAAAGTCATAGAATCTCCCTATAAAGTCAGGAGACTTCACTTTCACAGAAGCTGACGATTCTTCTCGACTATTCATGTCAACAGACACAAAGTCTGAATTCTGATCAATACCACTTCCATCTGATGTTTCTGTAGTACAAACCGAAGACAATTCTTTGCTGCTAGCACTCGTGTCTGAGTGACATGGTGTGGTAACTGGAACAGACGACTTGGCATCGCTGCTGTCTGGTGTCTCAACTCTACTTTCATCAACATCCACACAATTCTGGTCATTGTGAACCAAATTATTAGAGGCAGGTTGCTGAGTTTGTGTACTAGCCTCCTGGATTGATAAAGCCTGGCCTTCAACAGCAGCAACTCGTGGCCTCAGGTTATCGTGATCTTTTAATACTCTTTTGACACTTGCACCTTGACCTTGAAAAGTATGTCGCTGTGTTCTTTTAGGTGACTGGAAACTATTAACTGAGGGAACGCGACCCTGTTTGTACTCATTCAACTCTCTGACTACCCTTGCCAGCTCCATTCTAACCCCACGTAACTCACTCTGAAGGTCTCGGATAGTTGCTTCCAGCTCACTGCGCTGTTGTTGCCTGCGGCTGCGACACGTCTGTGCGTAGCCACGGTTCTTCAGCATGCGCCGCTTCTGCTTGATGCGTATAACCTCATCCCGAGGCAATGACCGTAGTTTACGATTAAGCTCGCGCATTGACATGGAAAGCAAAACTTCGTCTGTTAGTGCCTGCTCAAGGCCTTTAGGATCCATTTCCCCATCTGGCAGCACAATAACAGGAGATTGTTGCTCCGGCTGTGGCTGGCCAGTTCTCTGTTCGTTGAAGAGAGACAGTAGAGCACGACTGCTAGATATGAGAGAATGAAGGCCACTATTGACAACATAGACACCAACTTTGTTAGGCGTTGCAGCACAGTCACTATCCTCAACCTCCTCATCACTGCACAGTCGCTTACGGGTATTGCCATTGCTGAGAGTCAAATCTAACGGCTGGAGTTCATCTTTGTGCTGATGCCTGCTGTGATTCACAATTACATGTGGGTCACCACGATAAGGTCTCTCCGGCGGATTACCTAAGCGCCTATCAGGTGGACTTTCTGCCACATTGGGCAAGTGTTTGTTAGGCAAGTTCTTCAAAATGTCACGGAAACATCTGTCAAGTTGGCTTCCTAATGAACCGGCTGAACAATTGTCAGACTGACCTTCCAACAGTCTGGGTGAGTGCTTGTCAAGCTGGCTCTCGAGCAGGCTGGGTGAGCGCTTCTCAGGCTGGCTCTCGAGCAGGCTGGGTGAGCGCTTCTCAGGCTGGCTCTCTAGTGAAATGGCTAAGCGTCGGTCAGGTGGGCTCTCTGGTGGTGTCCCAGGCTGGATAACACCTGAATTCAGCAAACTGACGAGGAGACTATGGCTATTCTTCTTTGCCTTCTTCAACATTTTTGAGTGTGTATCTTCATCAAGTGTAAACTCCTCCCTTGGTGGTGTGAGAAGATGTTGTACCAACATGTTACTTCGCCTGGAACATTCAAAACAATGGGTGGCTTAAAATAATATACATTATTTCGTATGCAAGCATTTTCATATTTTTCCTACTGCATCCATTCTACAGTTGATAATTTTATTGTTGCTTTTTATATTACAACTACAAACAGTATGTAAAGTATATATAAAAAAAAAAAAAAAAAAAAAAAAAAAAAAAAAAAAAAAAAAAAAAAAAAAAAAAAAAAAAAAAAAAAAAAAAAAAAAAAAAAAAAAAAAAAAAAAAAAAAAAAAACTAGGAAAAAAGTAAAAAAAAAAAAAAAAAACTGAAAATTTAAACGAGTTATATCCTACTTTTCAAATACATCATTGGCATATAAATTATCTACTAAGATTCTCTTGAATTACATTTATCTCTATTTCACAAACTAAACAAGAAGAGAGGCTGTTCTATAATCTTAATTCATATAAGGATTCGTACAAGTAAATCAGACAATTAGCTACCAAACATAAGAAACCAAACTACTAATTTCTGAACAAGTGTAATAAATCTAACAAAGGATCAAATGGTAGCATCATCTAGTAGATAAAGATAATTTATACTCTCAGTTATTACACTAACTTAAGGATGTCTGTGGCTAACTATTTTAATCATCTTTCATATATCTCAAATTTCTTATGTTAAATGAGATAAAGAACATTAAATCTACAGTAATTTCTCAGTTAAATGACTTTCAAGGAACTGAAACAAATTGTTCTTGAACTTGGACATTTTAAAGCTACATGATATAAGTATGTTTGGAACTTTAGATGGGAACAAAAAATACAGTTGTTGAAGTGAAAAAATTGCTAAACTGGAAGACTTTGAACTGAGGGATCACTGTAATCAAACTATTTTCAAAAATTCAAGCATTACATTTTATATAAAAAAAAACATTTTATGCAACTAATTAGTACTAGATATATGTTAGTTAACAAATGTAAACACACAAAAAGTACTGCTCTGTACTGCTTCTCCTATTCTTAATAAAAAAAATTGTCATCGTCATCATTGTCACCACCACCACATTTCATAGTGAAATCCTCCAAATTTTATTTTGTACATTGCAACCCTAAATTTTACACACATAAGCAGCAAGTATTGGCACTTCAATTACAGGTAAATGTTTATTTACTTCAATTACTTATTGCACTAGTTTTTATTTACAGTAGTTACCATTATAAACATTTATTAGATTCCTTTCTCAAATACAGCTGTTACTGTTTGTGGTCAAAAAGGCCTAACTTTATCAGCAAGGAGGAAGAAAAATATTAACAGTACATACACGCAGTACATGACCTGCTGCATTAAAAGATCTTCACTTGCTGTAAATTCTAACAGAATACAGCCTTATTATAATAAAACCAAAACTAATCATTGTTTTAATAATTGTTATGGGTATTTGGATGAGATATGGATTGTGACTATTTTTACAACAATAAAAATTTTTTAGTTTTCGTAGTTATTGTATAGTGGCATGTCAAAGTCCAAATTTGAATAAAATGGTTTTATTTAAGAAAGGAAAACCGACTGACATACCAAAATGAAATAACACACTAAAGAAGAAAGTCATAAGCTATGTCAAGCTACATACAAAAACCATTTTACAATTACTGTATTTTTAGTACGTTTTAAAACCTACTAAATTTTAAATTAAAAAATTGCTGATTTTCTGGTTTATTTTTTCCTAATGTCATAATATCTGTGGGAGTAAAATTATTCCAAATGATGGATCGTTATTCAAATTTAGTAGAAACTAATAAAAGGTATGTGCTAATAGTGAAATATGGGTCAGTTAAAGAGATGGTATAGGTTATAAATTTGATTAAACCTAAAACTTCTGATGCCCTTAAGACGTTCTACATGATCAAGGTCTCTTAACATACTGTAGTCAAAGGTTAGCTAGAAATGTAATTAGATTGCACAAACTGTGTGGTGTCATGGCTGCTCACTGGTCTGTCTGATTTGTGAATATTTATTTATGTGGATGTTACATGCACGACCGACAGCCATACACAAATAATAAATAACCACAAGGCGCTAAGTTTAATATTTGAGGTTAGGCCTATAAGTATTAACTTTTGCCTTTTACGAGTGTGTTCATGAATTGTGTTAACACGTAAATATAATTTCAAAATGACAGAGCTAATGAACTTAAGTGTTAACGTAAATAAATAATGAAAATGTTTTCTAGTACCGGTTTCAGTAAATGTCGAGAACATTGTGGAAGATTCATTCTTCTAGTTTCTTTGACAATGACGATGACGACAACAATGTGCGATTGGACAACCACCTGGTGGCAAGCTGCAATTTTTTTCCTTAATCATCTACCAGTCCACTCCTAAACTTTCCAACCCATTCCACCATCACCAATTGCTCTGAATGTAAATTCCACTCCACTCCTTCACCAATCATCTTAGCACTCACTGCCTACCCTGCTCTTTTCTGCCTATCACTGGATGTTGTTATTCCTGCATCCTCTATACTCTTTGCAGACAGCCTAACTTACCCTAGCCTGCTTCTCTATTCATCCCTTTGTACGTCCTGACCAGCCTTTCCACTCTTCTCCTTTCCTTCAACGAGTTCCAACCCAAATCATCAGTATCACAGGAAAGTAGGTGAGTTGAAAGAAGACAATGGTTTGGTAGGGTGGATAGAAGATTTCTTGAAGGTAAGGGCTGAGAGAGTGAAAGTAGGAGATACTGTATTGAATGAGGGCAAAGATTCCTCTGAGGTGCCACAGGGAAGCACGTTAGATCCTATATTGCTCACAATAATGGTTGCTGATATAGAGTTAGAAATTAACAGCAAAATAAGATTGTTTGCTGATGATTGTGTGCTATATTCAGTAGAGTAAGGGGAGAGTAAGTTGCAAGAAGATATTGTGTGGCTAAGTTTACGGACGGTTAAGGGCGCGGTCTACCACAATTTTCATCATCATTATTTTATTTTTTATTTGTACTACATATTTTTTTTCTTATTTTAGACACAAAATGTGACTTAATTTGGCTCTTATGAAATTTTTTTATTTCTCATATTTTTCGCGTAATGGCTTGTTAAAGTCATATTTTGCATGTTTCCGTTTTAACGACCACACTAAAACCAACTGATATACCAAACTGAAAAAAATCACAGTGGATAAAGACATCGCAGGCTACAATGGCACGTTCATAAAATTAAAAAATAAAAATTATTTGTATTTTTAAAAAATATATTGAATTTTTAAAATTTTGATTTTCAGTTTCAGCATTTTTTTTTTAATTCAAATAATTTTTATTCTTTAATTTTATGAGCATGTCATTGTAGCCTGCAATGTATTTATCTACTGTGATTTTTTTCAGTTTGGTATATCAGTTGCTTTTAGTGTCGTCGTTAAAACGGAAACACGCAAAATATGACTAACAAGCCATTACGCGAAAACTATGAGAGATAAAGAAATTTCATAAGAGCCAAATTCAGTCACATTTTGTGTCTAAAATAAGAAAAAAAATATGTAGTACAAATAAAAAATAAAATAATGATGATGAAAATTGTGGTAGACCCCGCCCTTAAGAACAAGAGGATAAACGTGAGGAAAACTAAAGTTGAACGGTTTACGAGGAACATGTTAAATAGCAGGGAAGTCTATAGATAGGCAGGGCAGAAAATAGGTAAAGCATCAAAGTATAAGTACCTTGGAGCGATGTTACATGAAAACCTAGGATGGAGGAGTCAAGTTCAGAAAGTGGTCTCTAAGGGTAGGATAAGTGGTGGGAATGTTGGCAGGATATTGAGGGGAACCATCTCTGAGATGAAGGAGAAGACCTACAACACCATTGTCTGGCCTGTTCTTGAGTATGCTGCAGCAGAATGGGACCCGTACAATGCTGCGGAGGTACATGACCTAGAAAAGTTACAATGAAAGGTGGTCAGATGGTTAATGATTAAATAAAAAAGGCAGGGACAAGTTTGAGAGGATAAAGGTTAATTTCAGGCCATCAGTTATGATGAGGGACATGGGTTGGAAACAAACTGAAGGACAGGAAAAGGGTGAACAGACTTGTAAGGATAGTAATGGAAGAAGAGGGATGGAATGCAGTACGTGACATCAGGATGATGGTATACACTGGGGGAGCGGAAACAGCAGTAGGAAGAGACAGTGAGTCTGGTGGAGGATGGAGAGAGGGTTACAGTCAATTTTGGTTAGGAAGGTTAAGGAGTGGAACTTGTTGCAGGAGACAGTGGTATCATTGAAGGAGACAGGACAGTTTTGAAGGGCAGTGGAAGAGATGGTAAAAAGAGGGTTGGTATGCTTGCCACCGGATGGTACACCACTTGCAAGTACATTATTATTATTATTTTTGTTATTAAACTCATCAGTCTGCCCTTCTCCATTTATCCTTCAAACACCCTGGACCCCATCTTTGCACCTTTTCTAGCTCTCACAACTCCAATTCCATATATGGATCCAACTCTTAAAACAGGTTGTATGTACCATTGTAATATACACCTTTCCTTTCATTGCACTACTAACTCCCATCAGTACTCTTTTCAGCATACCTATAGCCTTTCTCCCTTTGGACACCACACTCTCTACCTGCCTTATCATTTTGCCTAGGTACTTGTATTCTGAAGCTTTCGCTAGCTCCTGCCTTTCCCACACGTATATGTCCATTCTCCAAAACTTCTTGCTTGTAAACCTAACAAGCTTAGTCTTACTCACGTTTATTTTCATTTTGTTCATTTCTGTCCACAATTGTACCCTATCAAAGTCATCCTACAACATGTTCCCCCTCCAGCCATCTCTGCATATATAATACAGTCATTGGCAAACAACCTGATTTTGCTACTTACACATACACCCATGTAATTTGCCATTATAATAAACAACCAGGACCCCAGTACACTTCTCCGTAGCATACTGGATGTAACCTCTCCCTCTTGCGATAAGAAGTTCCTCTCGCTCTTAACCTGCACTACATACTCAACCACCAGTCTCTCCAATGCCATCCCAGAATTCTGTGTAAGATTCACTGGTCTGTGGTTACCAGGTCTCCCTCTATCCTCAACATGCTTGAATATTGGGACCTCACCACCACTGATTCCTTCCAATAATGTGGCAACTTCCCCTCCTCCAGAGATCCATGAAATATTACTTCTAAATATCTGACCAACTCACACCTACCAAACTTAAAGAGCGCTATTACCAATACCATCTCGACTGGTCACCTTTTTACACTGTAACCCTATTATTACCTTTCCTACATCCCACTTTCTAACTGTTACCTTCCTAAGAGGCTCATGAGCTCCCTACCCCAACATTCGTAACTCCAATCATCCTGCTTCTCAAACACTGACATGTACTGGGCTTGCAGCAGTTCTGCCTTTTCCTTAACAGTTGTTGTAGCTTGCTCATCTGCACCTTTCAACACTGGCATTCCTCTGTCCCTCCTTTTACCTTCTTAAAATAATCAAACAATTTCCCTCCTTTTATTTCCCTCTACCTTCATAGTATTTCCTACGTAATCATTTCTTCCCTGACTAACATTTCTTTCTAGCTTTCTACCTATCTGCCTCATCCTTTCATTAGTTCTTTCCATCCCGTCTTTCCTCCACTTCACATGCACCTGCCAGCACTTGCTTTTATATCCCTTTATCTCCCATTCATAATGCAATGTTTCCCACTCAACAACAATCCTCCTCCATAATATAAATGTTACAACTATTTCATAAATTATCTTCCTAAACTCACTTCATAAGATCTCTACACTTTCACCTTTAGACCTGTTCTCAAACCTATCCCTTAGAAAATTTCTGTCCCAGCTTATTTCCTTGCCCATACAGCCACACCACTCTATCATCTCCAACTATCTCCTACTTCACTAGTCCCCTGTGACAACAACCCACTGCCTATCAGTATCTCCAAGTCTATCAAATCTGTCCTTCCTCAATTGTACTCCACCCTTGTCCTGGTTGTGTGCACGCTCCAGTACTGTGATACTCCTACCTATACCTTTTACTTCAGTCATTTCCTCTTGTAAGTATACCATTCCACCAACCTTTCTAATCCCTTCCTTACACACACCATTGTTCCTCCTCCTCTTCCTTCCCTATCTATTCTAAAGATTATGAATTTATCCTGCTTACATTCCCTGTCTAGCACCTCCCTGCTCAACCATATCTTCACTCCTACATCTGTTGTGTATCCTTTAACACCACACGAGGTAGAGGGGTCCTGAGAGCGATGACGATCTCTGTGCTGATTTTACGGGCGCTAGCAATGCGGCCCACACATTGCAATTTTAGAGACTATCTCAGGGCTGGTTATGGGTTTGTGCGTTGCTCGCCCCTACCTCGATGTCACATACCGTACCTCGACTTGCAGACACTATCTCCCTGATCACTGACAATTAAGTGGAGTTCTATAATTATAACAGACAACACATATGGGCATGGTCATACCAGGCACGGTTTATTTCATATCTCATTACACTGAGTGCCTTGTATTGGTTGACTACATGCGTAGCGATGTCCGGGGTTACCTAACCAGTTTTGCCCACTAACACAACGTAAACCACTTCTCACTCCATAGTGTATGATAACACAGTCACTACAGGGTAAGGGCACCTCTCCAGCCGCTAGGATGGACTGCAAGTGGTTACCCAGGGACAGGATACAGAGCTCTAACCACTCGGCTGGGGAGCAGAACACATCACTTGCAGGTCAGCCCTCACCTGAGACTCAGGCCTGAGGTAGACAGGAACCTAGGGGTAGCCACGGGGTTACAAAACAAACCTAATAGGTGGGACTTAAGCCCAGATCCCTGGACAAGAGACATATACTCATGACAAAAATTATGGAGCACTGAAATAACAGCTAGCAAAGCACTAGGCCTGAGAATGGTGTCGAGACAAACAGATTGGTGTGGCGACCGTGTGGCTCAAACAACACTTGCAACACCCTTAAGTTACTACATTAACCCTGGACAAATTACCTAGACCCCTGACAAAAATACCACTTGCAATGTACTCAATTCTGATGATGATGGATGCAACACCTTTAGACCTCACACTACGGCCGCATGGCCCACGCCTACACACTTCTCTCATCTTAAATTACTAAAGGCCATGGGGGCACAAATACATTAATTACACTGCAGTATCTGACTGCGGAGAACGTCAAAGCACACGTACAAAAGAGCAGGTTGACCGGTAAACTACGAACGGCAATTGTGACTAATTCAGACAGAGAACCAAAAGACAAAGGTCCGCACAGACAGCATCTTACCTCTCCCGGCGATGACGAACAACTGCCACAGGCTAGCTGCTGCGCGGACCCAACATGGCTGCCTACGGGGTTTACACCAACAGAAGTCGCTTGCATGTTAATGAATTACTTTAAATTAAGCAGAAGGCACAAAACACTAACATTAATACATTTTACAAGTGCAGATGTACCAACACATCATTATTTCCTTAACTATTATTTCTGCAGAACATAAACAATACTACTACTCTGCGACCGCGGCAATTCAAATTGAGTTCGCCAACAGTCCTTTCGCAGATACACAACACTCCATTCAAGACTCGTCCTGTCTCGCACATGTGTAGCGACGAGGGCGGGAATGTTCTAGGTGTTGCTGGCCTTGGGCCGGCATCACCTTCAATCCTATCCAGAAAGCTTGGCTTTGGGGTTAAGGGTAATTTTAAAATATAATAAAACCAGTTTTACTGACTTGTTTCATTTCCCCTTACCATATCACAGGTGCATTATTTAAGAGTGATTTTGTTGGAATTCTCTAGGACTACACATTTAGTTTATAGTCTTTCGTGAGACTATTAATTTACTGTCACTCTGTTGACACTGAAATTGCATCGAGGAACGAGGAATAGTACAATTTATTGTAGTAAAGTCCTTGTATGACTGCCATTCATATTTGCAAAACATAAGTAAGATCTACTGAATTATTCATAAATGACATGACGATTTTATTATGACCAGCTTAACAATGAAAGCCATACGTATATTGGACTAACGTACTCTCATATATATATATGTGTGTGTACATACACACGCACGCATGCACGCACGCACGCACACACACACACACACACACACACCTTATCACACAAGTAACAAGCTTTACATGGAATTCAGGAAGCAAATACAAAAAGTACACCTGATCTTAATTTATAAAACAAAGTGTCCTGACACACTCACTCATCAATGCACAGCCCAAACCACTGGACCTAGAAACGAAATTTTGAGGGAAGTTTCCCCTCGCCCCGTAGACACTCCCTAAGAATGGATTTTTTGACATTCTATAATTAAGGGGGTGAAAAGGGGTGAAATGTGATTTAAACGAATACTTGACATCTCATTGACCGGGAATGCTTCCATAAATTTTTTAACTTCATAATACTGCCCAAAGAAATGCATATTCATAAATTTTTCGATTTTGCGAAATTCAAAAATTAAGGGGGTGAAAAGTCGTAAAATGTGTTTTTCATTATTCCGTAATTTCTCCTAAACCATTTCAGTGTTTATTTTTTTAAATGATGCTTAAGTAAATATCAAATAAGTATTTTTACAATTTGTCGAAATTGGTCCTAGAAAATCTTTAAAAAATAAAACGTGTTTTTTCAATTAATCCCACTTATCTCCTAAACCAGTGGACATATTGAAATGGTTTTTGCTTTAAAATAAATCTTATGTAAATATAAAAAAAATTATTTCAGGATTTTTTGAAATTTGTCCTTAAGCTGTTAAAAAAAATGTGATTTTAAATAGTCATCTGTACCGCTTATAGCTGTTGAGATATCGAGATGATTTCTGGTAAGAATGAAGCTTATGTAAATATCTACAAATCAAATTCAGGATTTTATGAAATTCAAAAATTAAGTTGATGAAAAGCAGTAAAATGTTACAGTCTCCCGAAAAAAGAGAATGATCACTGAGAAATAATTCAACAGTCGTTTCTTTTTGCCAACCTTCTCATAAATAAAACCTATTTAGACTCTAGCCTGTACATACGAAAGAATTATCACTGCATGCCTTTAACATTCACTCAAGTATAGTATAAAGTCTGTGATGTGGAAGGGGTGGGGTTACGGGTTCACATCCCATGCAAGAATTTGCTATGGGAATCACTATGACATCACACAAGCATATTGCGCACGCTCTTTACACTGAGCTAAGACAATTTATATTTCACTGTTATTGAGTACGCTAACTGTTACATGCCTCCATCACATATTTTATCCAGAGTTACTGTTTACATTACATAATTTCAGGGGGTCCAACTCTGCCAAAATGTCGCGCAGTTCCGCCACCGTCTTGTACCCCTTGCCTACCAGCGATCTCCTAATCTCCCTAGGCGTATGACTATAGACCAACGTGATTACATCTGTTTCAGTCATAGGCTGATCATAAAATTTGGCTTGCTCAATCACCTTAACTAAATGCTCCTCCAGTTGTCCTACTCTACACGTTTCTTGATACAGCGCGGCTCTATCTTTCCCCTGTATTCTCACATTCCAGTATTCGTGGAGAAAGCTGCGCTCAAATTGCTCGAACCCATTCAGGTCACGCCCGTACATAGCCAACCAGTTTGCGCAGCGGCCTATCACCGTACGCTTCGCTACGAATACTTTCTCAGCCTCTTCACACTCATAAATAGCGAAAAAGTCCTTCAGCTTTTCGAGATGTTTACGCGGGTGTTCTCCCTCTACCCCCCCGAAACTTAGGTATCTCATGCTCCCTGTACGTCCTACTCATGCGCATCATGGTTCGCGCACGTTCATTACACGACCCCCCATTACTGAAACTGCAATTAGACTTATTCTCTAATCCCTCAATGCGTTCTTTAATTCCTGCCACTTTTTCCTCGACTTTACTCAATTTTCCCTCGCAGCCGACAACAACGTTTTCCATCATTACGGTGCGGTCTCGTAACCGTCGGGTTTCCTCATCGTGCTCCCCCAACCTCGCTGCTACGGTTGTCTCTGCGGCTGTTTGTTTTCCGTGTAACCTGTACAGCGCTGCCCTCGTCTCTACTCTGACCTCCACGATTTTCTCTCCTCTTTCGTCTCGTAGGTCTCAACTGCCTTACTCAGTTCTCCCCTAACCTCCGTGATATCCTCCCTACGCTCCTCGCGTACTTTGACCGCTATCCCCCGCAATTCCTCCTTCCTTTCATCCCGCATTCTTTTCTCCGACCCATCTACGATCTCCAACATATTTGCTCGCATCCTTCTTTCTCCCTCTTCCATCTTCTTTTCTAACTTGGCCTGGCATTCCTCAACTTTACCTCCTAGGTCCTCAAATAATTTTGCACTTATGCCCCTTAGCATGTCCTTCATTACGCCACAATTAAATCCCACGGGCGTCCCCCTGCTTTCTCTCTCGTCCCCTGCCACGGACCCTTCCCCTGAGCTCGACCCACCAGATTCTACATTCTCCTCCCCCTCCACATAGCCACTCGTTGCTACTGCTAAGTTTTCCTCGCGCTCACTGCTTTCATTCTCCCCTCATAACACTGCCTCTTCCATTTCTCTGGAATACTTAAATTTCCCCCCAACATTGTGTAACTCCCCACGTGCTCAACTAATCGCCCCTTCTCGATTATCACACACTAAGCCACGTGCACACAATAATTTAACATTAATTTCTACACAAACAACAAATCATTCAACATACACTTCATCCACACTTCCATTCATTCTCTAGTCTCGAGCACCTGCACTGGACTATAACAGGATAATTTGTCGCCCGAATTCCCGGCTCACCCTTTTGCCGTTTACTCTCCCTGCTGTTGGTTACCGATGTTCCTCGTGTGGCACGCCGTCCCACATGCTCGGTCCGGTTGAGTGTGTGGTTTCCTCCCACGTGCTTCGTCCGGTTGAGTGTATGGTTTCCTCCCACGTGTTGCGTCCTCTTCTTCTCCGTCGCCGTTTTCGTTCTTCTCCCCCTCAACGCTTTTTCTTCGCTAAGGCCCCACACATGGGCGACATATGTGATGCTACCGACATCTTACAGTTCGTACTCCACGGGCGCGCACGTTTACACTCCTCGTCAACTAAATGAGTTCAGGGTTACTCTCGGCTAGTCACGGCCTCAGTGGTAGAGACACAAGTTCTTACTCATCGCCGTGGGCACGAGAAGAGAAGAACGACACGACTACTCACTCAGGCATGTGTACAGTAAGGTAGTTACCACTAATAAATGAGCATATCACTATTAGGTTGCATGATGTTTATCCCAACTTCAGACTACACTATACCAGCATGGTTACAAAACCCTGTACACGCGGTCGCGGTGGGCTCTTACCGTAAAATTTATACTCTAGATTTTAAATTTATACAAATTACGACCAGTAACTAAATTGCAAAGCCCAGTGGCCCATGCTTTTCAAACAGTATGTGCCCTGGCACCGGTGCTACTACACTCGCATCCCACCCACGTGCTTCCACGGACGCTCTCCCACACACGTCCTCCCTCTACGACATCACAACAGCTAAGAAAGAATAGCTAAGGTCCAGCGCCCTCGCTGGCCCAGCCGGAAGTCGCCCATAGATAAGATGTCACAGTATGGCCACCTCAAAAGACTCCCCTTCACCTACTCAGAGCACTCCTTATTTTACCGGTGTTGCTGTTATCCATTCCTATTGGTACTACAGCTTAAAACGACAAATTACAACATTAATATTACAATTTTTTGTTTCGAACATTTCCCTTGAAATTATGTTATCTCAGTTCCTTTTATTTCCTTGCAGTGTTGGCAGTAGCAATTATATCAGTTCCTTGCGCTCAGCGCTTCTTAACATCTGCATTTCTAAGAACAAAGGGGATGTAAACAACAACATGAACAATCACATTTTCCTTAGCCATAATGGTCAAATTAAGCAGTAATTATTTATTTATACCGGTTAGGCCCACCACTCGTAAACTTAATTTATTTACTTTACAACAAATTTCAATGCTTAAATTTATATAGACCAATATTTCTGTCCTCTTTCCCTCCTTTATCTCCTGCCGTGGGCTACACCTACATACAGGTGTCAAGTCCCGGCCTCACACAACTTAATTTTAACACAGGTCCTTCGTTTGTTGCTTCCCTTGGAGATCTCGACGCACTACACTGCCCTCGGCACCACTCATCCTTTCTCTTATAGCTAGTGCTCACGAAGCATTCCAGGATCCCTTTAGACCTATGCTGACGCCGGTAATAACGTACAGAAATATGTATGTTTTTGTCTAAGAATTAAGTTTTAAATTATGTTACGTTTACGCCAGACTGAAAGCTACAACTACGCATCACAAATAAATTTGGAAACAAATAGGGCGAGTAGGCCAAGTACCTTACACAGGGAACACTTTTCTATGTTCTTAGAAAACCTTGAATATATATACCATTATTAAAAACCCATAATACTAAAACTAAAACAATTATCTGTGGTGATATTAGTATTAATTATTTAGTAGACAGCCCATGTAAAAATAGCTTATACCACATAAAAATAACTTAAACACACCCAGTAAAAGTAACTTAAACACACAACTTAAATCTTTTAACCTATTCCCCACTGTTGAATTTCCTACTAAATTGAGATCAATTGCAGCCACTGCTATTTACAACATTTTTATTGAAGCATACAACAAAGGGATCTACAAAATCCAAACCCTTTGTAAATGCATTATCCAATCATGATGCACAAATTATTCCACTGCATAATATAAAGTCAAATGTGGAAAAAAAAAAAAAAAGAATGAAGATCATAAACAATACTACAATTAATTTAAAGATAGCCTTGAAAAAGAAAATTGGAATAATGGTACAAACCTTTATAATGCAAATTCCAAATTTGTTTCATTCAACATCCTGCAAAACTTTTGAAGAAACGTTTTCCACAAAATTTGTTAATACTATAAAACATGTAAAAAAGCAATGGTTGACAACTGGTAAGCCTATACAGAAATACTTTAGCAGAAAAAGAGAGCTTTATGTAGTTTGTAGATCCTCAAATGACTACAAATTAAAAACCTTTCTATCCATTCTAAGGTTGCAGCTAATTCATCCAAGTGAATGTCAATAGCATTTTTTGCACAGCGTAAATTTCATTTGAAATATTGAAAAATACAAGGTAACAATGCTACGGCACAATTACAATGTGAGGAATCAAAATGTAATTCAAATGCCTGGATTTATTTCATTAGCAATTTATATTTCTGCTGCAACCTTAGAGTGGACAGAGTATATAAGATTATTGTAAGACATTAAGGTTACTGTACAAGCAAAATGGGCTGATTTTCAAAGCATAATAACTAAATCAAGGAATTAAGTCAAAACCACTTTGGGATATCGTAAGAACTCATAGTGGCAAACTACAAAAGATTAACCCACCCATTATTCTCCAAGTAGAAAATAAACTAATACAGGAACCAATAAATTTTGCAAGCACATTCAATAACTATTATTTAACAAAGGTGGAGTCCTTGGTTTCTAAAACACCACACAGTACTCTCCAAAACTCTGTCTAACACTAACTGTCAATTCACTTTACAACCTCTACCTCTCCTACAGAAATTTGCAAAATTGCACACTTGCTATCATATAAGAAAACAACAGGCTTTGATGAAACATCTAGCACATTCCTAAAGAACTATAAATCTGTATACCACTGAGCCGCATCTTTAATATATCATTTGTATAAGACATTTTCCCAGATCGACTTAAATGCACCATTGTAAAGTCACTCCCCATACAAAATAATAAATTTAATAGGCAACTATCAACCCATTTTTCTAATTTCAACATCTGCAAAAAATACTAGAAAAGTGAATGTATAATAGACTATTGTGGTACTTGGAAAGTAACACACCATTTTGGCCAATAGCCAATATGATTTTCATCCTAGTACGTCAGTGGAAGAGGCAACTTATAACTTTTACTTTTGTATCACACATAATCACTGTTGAATATATTACCATTAGGTAGAAAAGTTTATCCAATTTATATCTAGAGTTCGCAGGCTTTCACGGGCATTGTCTGCAGGTTCTAGGCTACAACCCAGAAGCCTAGTTAAGGTACATTAATATCAATGTTTATCTCATTTTTCTTGTATTCAGGGAGTTTATTTGCAAATACAGTCAACTCCCGATTATCCGCACTAATGGAAGGGGCCGATGCCTCCGATAATCCAAAATTGCAGGTAATCCACTTTTACCCTTTCTTAGATTTCAGTAGAAAGAAAAAAAACCGGTCAAATTAAATTCTGCAATAAAAGGCAGCAATTTAATTCAGTACGACTCAATTATTAGCACTAATGATAAGAGAGTATGAGCTAATAATCTAAAAACACAAATAAAAGAACTACGGATATCTTATTTATCCCATTAAACAACTCGTTTATCCTTTCATGTGCGTCATTAATTGTTTTGCCTGCTGGAAAAGACTTAAACCTTCTGCAAGCCTTTCAAAGTATGGTTGCGGCCATAACACGTTGGTGAATATTATGCGAGTAAACACAGCGTTTATTTATATATAAATACCCAAAACTTATTTTAAAAAAATTTTTTCAACTAAAGTGAAATATTTGGCGCAGATATGCAGCAAATCGGGTAATCTGCACACGGATAATCGGGAGTCTACTGTAGATCATTTGATTTGTAACTTGGAAAACAAAAAATTAAATAAAATTAATTGATGTGTGGAAGACTTACTTGCATAGTGGCCCGGAAATCCTGTATGTAGCTCAGATTAATCGCGGAACTGTACCAGTAGATTCAGTAACGCCAATTTTCATATCTAACTGCCAGCTATAAGTTGCACTATGTGAAGTACTGACACAAGTTTCAATGAACCTTTCTATACATGTGTGTGCTCCAGATATCTGCCCCCCCCCCCTTCCCAAACTGTTAAATCAGGCATTTCAGTCAAGATCTTCCTCATGAATTGGCATATTTTACAGCGAAAACCATGCTTCTTAAACAATTTCCGTAAATATTTCCAACTGCATTTCCAAACACACACTGTTATCTTGCAAAGCCTTGTTTTACTTTTTCGAACGTCGGGACGGTTTTCCGCACAGAACAAAATTTGTATATTTTATACATACATCACATGTAAAATTGTTTACTTCAATTAATTCCTGTGTTTTGTTTTCTTCACAGTAAACTTGAATGTTGCATCAGAAACCCCTGTTGCAAGACTAATCGGATCAAAACTTTATAGGCCTACGCCAGCATGTGTAACTTTTTTCGTTCCTAAAAACTACCTTGCTATATTATGCAAAATCACATGCTTGTCACTATAACTGAGTACTCGACTTGAAACGCGACCTAATTCCTGATATATATGCCATTAGTAACGCTTCATATAGTGTTAACACGGACTCATAGACATCTGCACGGAGCAATGCTCACAACCAGAACACAGGCGCAAAACTAATGCCCTCCCTTTCCTCGCAACTGTGTAACGTGACTGACCACTCACACTCCAGAGTCTGCATGGGATTTTCTCCCAACTGTCACATTATAGTCAGTCATACCATTAGAAAGATATCCTTAAATTTTCAGGCAAACATAGGATTCGCCCTAAAAAAACATCTACCCAAATGATGGTGTTTTTTTCTATTTCGGACTTCATTGAAAGAGAAATATTGATAACAGCTTAATAGATCAATCACAGGAGTAGGATTCGTAATTTTGACTACTTTACCAGGGAGTTCATTAATGAACACTGAGACAGCAGAATCCAGGGAATAGATGTGACAGAGTAGCACACGTAAACTAGGTAGTTGAAAGGTCGAAATACTGTGATGTACTGTAAGGCACTTGGCCGAACTTACATAATTTTCTTTAGTGTGTCCTTTCTTCAATTTGGGGTTAACATAGCTATGTGAGATGTCCTCCAGCACTCCGGCATCAGTATGAGCCTAATAGGGTCCCGAGACTCTTTACCTAGTGTTTGGTTTGCAACTGGGAGTGAATATCCGACACATAAACAACAGCCGCCCGGCCTACCTTACGCAAGTGCGCCGCGACCGTCAGAGTTGAGTGAGAGCCTAGTTGCTAAGAACCCGAATACTGGTGTGTTAAAGCAGGACTGACTGATTTCTGACAATTTATAAACCCATGGAAGGGGAAAGAGGTTGAAAGACTCCATTGAATATATGTTGTACTAACCTTCTACGGAATTTGATGTAATCACGACTTATCTGTACTTGGTATAATAGTTGCGGTGGGCCGAACCGGTAAATCCAGCGCTCATGTTTGT